>JBCEWC010012709.1:0-15644 GCA_038996855.1 Solanum aculeatissimum | reverse complement strand
ACTCGTGACGGCTTAAACGAGTCGTGAATGGTTGCCTTGGTGTTTGCCTTTGCGCCTGGACCTCTTCACTGCCTTGGTGTTGTCCAAGAGAACATTCACGGCTTGTGGAGTGAACTACGAGTCGTGCAAGGGCTCGTGGTGAGGCTTACGATGACACACTTCAACCCCGTGGCCTGGACAATCAGTTTCATGGCTGGTGATCATCAACACGGGTCGTGAACATGCCCATGGTGTGTTCCTTTGTCCATTTTGGTTCCGTCTTGTCCTGTGTTGCTCCTGGAATGTTTTCTACTGATTCTCTTTACCTTCATACCCTCATATGATCAACATAACAGGACATGGACAGTAGCACACTTCCCAGCACAACACAAACAGGACAAACAACACGACTTGATCATTTTATCCGAGATAGCTTATGCTGTATGCGTTCTAGCTTTTGCTTCTGCTTTGTTGTGATTCTTCAGCCTCACACATACATGATTTGGTGTGTTCTGGTAATCCACCAGCAACTCCTTTCGCGCTTAAGAAAATTCCAGCTTCAAATCTCCTCAAATCAGGCTAACGCCCAAAGATTCATGGAATTCCCATTTTCCTACAAAACAAACATAAGACACGTATTAAACGAACAAATGCGCTTAAGAACTCACAATAGTCCTATGTATTAAGTTTAATAAAGTCATATTTTCACGACTCATCAATATGATGAAATTCTTATTAAGGGCTAGTCCCTCTTGATGTGATGTGACTTTATTTTGATAAGACATGGGAATTGACTAGAATGTGATCACATAAAGTCTATGTTATGGATATTTGAGAAATTATGGGTGTTTACACCAATCTTGACATGATATTATATGTTATGTAGAATAAGCTACTCCTAATACATCGGTCTTGTAAATTCTTGTTTGGATTTTGAGCCTAATTATGGAAAGACTTGAATTATGATTTTGCTTTTTAGGCCAAATTGCATTGTATGGATTTGAAGTATTGAACTCTATTTTGAAAGCTTGTATATGTATATTTATTCTCGTGGGATGAGACTTAGCACCGAGGGATTGGAGTCAGGGTGGACTATCTCCAAGGGTCTATACTTTTTTTCGTCAAACCATATGCCAACATGGATTATCTCCCTTGATGGGATTCACTTGTTATGTATTCCCCTTTCTTAAGGGTTGACTTGGGATCTACTTTGCAAGTAGTCCAATTCCAAGTAGTAGCTCGCTTGGTCTCTCATGTTATCGGTTGAGGTCCATCCCCGCTATGATTTATAGGTTGGCATTCATGCATCATGACATGACATGGCATATTGTTATGATATCTTCTCTCTTGGCTATGTGCATTCCTTTTGTACCAATGTGTGCCCTTGTCATCTAGTCTTGTTGTAGGATCATGTTCACGTGCATGGCCTACCCGCATACTTAGTGCATTGCATGTGCTATCCATACTCTTTGTCTACATGATCTAACCATGTAGGTATCAGAGGAGATTTTCTTCTATAGTTGGACATCTAGTCGGAGAACTTGAAGTTGTTACTTATGGTGAGCCCTATATTCCAAGGGCAACATCCACTTTTATCTACCTTATGTCTTTGTTCTATGTTTCTTTATCTTATGACTTGACTATGAGCCTGGAATATGTTGAGGCCCCGTCTCATTCTATTTAAAGGCATTGTTTGACATATCAAACTCTAATGTATGTCATGCTATGTGTTGATTTCAATGATATGACTATCTATGTTTGATGATGGTTTCTTATGTTATGCTTTCATTTCTGCTTATGTCATTGTGATTGTTGGATTGAAAATGTGCTTATGTGGAAAGTCCATAACCCTTCTTTCCCCCATAGCTTTAGTCATACTTACCCGCCCCTTAGAACATAATTACTATGTGCTATGTGATTCATGCTTATTCCATTCCCGACAACATCCCCATAGCATGAGTCCAAAGCCCTAGAATCCCTTAGACTTATATGTTATTTTTATATCACGCGCTTCCGAACCGATGATGTGTGTGATGATGATAAGATGGCTTGATTGAGGACTCTCAAGTTTTTTTTTGCCATGTCACACCTAGGCCATACTCTCTGGTCATGAAAAAGATGGTATCAGAGTCCTAGGTTTGTAAATCATCCTCGCAGTCCAATATGCCACATCAATTAGAGTCTTGTTCATGGGTGTGATGTGCGCCATACCTATGAGTGAGAGGTTTTGATGATATTTTAGGCATTTTCTCACTTCATTGTCCCATATGTCATGTTGTGTACTATTTACAAGATTTACTAAATATTAGTCTTCCTGTCACTCTTTCAGAAGATTCCTCCCAGAAGAGCTCCCCTTCCCAGACATGCTCCTCTCCATAAGGAATAGGCCCCTCGTGAGCCTGTGGAGGAATAAGTGACTCACGCTGAATTTTACAATATGGTGGCTATGTTTACCCAAGTGGTGGCTAATCAAGACCGACCAACTAATCCCACGAATGGTGGCACTCCTGCTTCTAGGGTGAGAGACTTTACCCAGATGAACCCTCTGAAATTCTTTGGTTCAAAGATTGATGAAGATGCCCAAGAGTTCATTAATGAGCTCGCAAAGGTGCTAACTATTATGGGCATCAATTCTAAGGAAACAATTGAGTTAGCTGCATACCAATTGAAGGATGTAGTTCAAATGTGGTACAATCAGTGGTTGATGGAAAGGATTGAAGATGTTAAGGTTGGTTTGGAGGAGTTCAAGATGACTTTTCTAGACCGTTTCTTCCCTCTTGAACTTTAAGAAGCCAAAAGCCAAAATGACTAGATTTATTAACCTCAAGCAAGGTAGCATGTCCGTGAGGAACTATTCTCTCAAGTTCACTAATCTCTCAAAACATGCTCCTATATTGGTAGTTGCTCCTCGTGCAAGTGGTGAGGACACTTGATCATTTTGGGAAGACTTTGCTAGTGGTGAGCCTTCTTGTTCATTTTGGGAAGACTTTGCTAGTGGTAAGCCTTCTTGTTCAAGGGCAATATCCACCTTCTATCTACCTAGTTGTTTTTATGTCATTTACTTTACTTTTGTATTGAGGGTGAGCCTCAAACTTTGTCGGGGCCCCGCTTATCTATGTAGAGGCATGTTGGTCTATTCTAAACTCTTGTACGTTGACTTGCTATGTTAATCATTTGGTTATGTAATACTATGCTATTTAGCCTTGATTATGAGAATGGTCTCTTATTATGCTTATGATATGAATGTTGAGAATTATGATTGACTATATACTTAAGTGGAAAGTCCCATAATCCTGGTGTGCCCCATAGTTGAATTCCCCTTACTCGTTCCCTTAGAGATAATTGCTATGTGTTATGTGTATCCATGCTTATCCCATTCCCGATATTGTCCCTATAGCTTAAGTCCCAAGTCCCAAATCCCTTAGAGCTTATGTGTTATGTGTTTAGTTTCTGCGCTTCCGAACCGATGATGTGAGTAATGATGTTATGATGGCTTGATCGAGGACTTTTGGGTTTTCCTTTGCCATGCCACATCTAGGCCCCCTATCCTGGTCGTGAAAAAAATAGTATCACAACGCTAGGTTTGTAATAATCCTCGGAGTCCAACATGTCGCGTCGATTAGAGTCTTGTTCATGGGTGTGATGTGCGTCATGTCTATGAACAAGAGGCTATGACTATGTTTTTAGGAATTTTCTCATTTTTTTCTTCCTTATGTCGTGCCATGAGATCTTGTGATGAATCTCTCTAAACTTTGGTATTTGTCATTCTTTTAGAAAATGCCTCTAAGAAGAGCTCCCTTTTCTCGTCAGGCTCCAAAAGTTGAGGAACTAGATCCTCGGGCACCGGTTGAGGAACAGGTGTCCCTTGCTGAGGTCCGGAATGTTATTTCAACGTTGGCCCAAGCTGTGGCCAACCAAGCTCGGCCCGTTAACCTGGACAATGTCACTACTCCGGCTTCAAGGGTGAGGGAATTCACTCGTATGAAACCTTCGGAGTTCTATGGTTCCAAGGTCGATGAGGATGCCCAAGAGTTTATAAATGAGCTCACTAAAGTGTTGTCAATTATGGGGGTGAGTTCGGAGGAAAAGGCAGAGTTGGTGGCTTACCAACTCAAGGATGTAACACATGTTTGGTATAATCAATGGCTTATAGAGAGGGTAATGGAGGTGAAGGTTGGATTGGAAGAATTCAAAGTGGCTTTTCTTGATCGGTTCTTTCCACTTGAGCTTAGGGAAGCTAAGATGACCGAATTTATCAATCTTCGTCAAGACTCTACGAACGTGAGGGACTATGCCCTCTAGTTCACCAAACTTTCCAAGTATGCTCCTATGCTTGTTTTGGATCCCCTTGCAAGAATGCAGAAGTTCATATTGGGTGTGTCAGATTTGGTTGTGAAGGAGTGCCGGACGGCTATTCTTGTTAAGGAGATGGATATTTCGAGGATCATGACCTATGCCGAACAAATTGAGGGTAAAAAGTTGAAAGAGAGAAGGATGCATGAGGCGAAGAGGGCCCGACTTGATGGTGGATTCTCAAATGTCAAGGGTGCTGGATTTGGCCGTTTCCAACAAGGCCAAGGTTCTAATGTGAAACTTTCTACTAAAGTGCCTCCTCCTAAGGCACCGGTTAGGGTTGCTCCCTGATTTCCTCTTTGTGGACATTGCGGAAAACATCACATGGGTGATTGTAGGAAACTTTTGGGTGCTTGTTATGGATGTGGTAGCTTGAACCAGAAAGTTTCAAATTGTCCAAAGAATGTGAAAAAGGACCAAGTTACTCCCGGTGGTCAAGGGCCACCACAGACTCCGATTGGAGGTGCTCTAAGGAACAATCAGTTTTATGCTCTCCATGCCCGCCAAGAGGTGGAGGAAGCTCCAGATGTCATCACAGGTATGTTAAAAATCTTTAACTTTGATGCATATGCTTTACTTTATCCGGGTGCCAATTTATCTTTTGTGACTCCTTTGTTGGCTACTAAATTTGGTGTGAGTTCCAAAACCTTAAGGGAACGTTATTCTGTGTATATTGCCGTGGGTAATTCTATTGTGGCCCGAAAGGTGTATAGGGGTTGTCCCATGTTGGTATTGCATAAGGTGTTTCTCGGTGATCTTTTAGAAATTGAAATGTATGATTTTTATGTCATTTTTGGGATGGATTGGTTGCATGCATCTTATGCCTCTATTGATTGTAGAACTAGGCGGGTTAAGTTCCAAGTCCCTAATGAACCGGTGTTAAAGTGGAAGGGTGGCAATTCCGTGATTAGGGGTAGGTTTATTTCCTACCTTAAGGCCCAGAGAATGATTGGGAAAGAGTGTATCTATCACATTGTTCGGGTTAGAGATGTAGAAGGTGAATCCCCTAGGCTTGAATCGATTTCGGTGGTGAAAGAGTTCCCCGATATGTTCCCGGATACTCAATCCATTTCTATTCCTTCCTATCGTATGGCTCCGGCGGAGTTAAAGGAATTGAAATACCAATTGAAGGATTTATTGGAGAAAGGGTATATTAGGTCTAGTATTTCACCTTGGGGTGCTCCGGTTTTGTTTGTGAGGAAAAA
Organism: Solanum aculeatissimum; assembly: GCA_038996855.1. Classification (NCBI taxonomy): domain Eukaryota; kingdom Viridiplantae; phylum Streptophyta; class Magnoliopsida; order Solanales; family Solanaceae; genus Solanum; species Solanum aculeatissimum. Next base: position 10,107 of record JBCEWC010012709.1, on the reverse strand, counting down.
GGATGGGTCTCTTTGGATGTGTCTTGATTATATGCAATTGAACAAGGTGACTTTTAAGAATAGGTACCCTTTGCCTAGGATTGATGACTTGTTTGACCAATTTCAATGGGCTACTCATTTCTCAGAAATAGATCTCCGTTCGGGTTATCACCAATTGAAAGTGAGGGAGTGTGATATTCCCAAAATGGCTTTCCAGACTCATTATGGTCATTTCAAATTTGTGGTGATGTCTTTTGGGTTGACTAATGCTCCGGTTGTGTTTATGGATCTTATGAATCGGGTGTTTAAGCATTTTCTTGATAATTTTGTGGTGGTCTTTATTGATGATATCTTGATTTATTCTCCGAAGTGAACATGAGCATATGGGTCATTTGAGATAGGCTCTCCAAACTTTGAGGGAAAAGAAGTTGTATGCAAAATTTAGCCAGTGTGAGTTTTGGTTGGGTGAAGTTACCTTTCTTGGTCATGTGGTGTCCGGTGATGGCATCAAGGTTGATCCTAAGAAAACCAAGGCGGTAAGGGATTGACCTAGACCATTGACTCCTTCAGATATTAGTAGTTTCCTTGGTTTGGCCGGCTACTATAGAAGGTTTGTTGAGGGATTTTTATCTATAACATTTCCGTTGACCAAATTGACTCAAAATAAATCCAAGTTTGTGTGGACTAGTGAATGTGAGAAGATCTTCCAAACTTTGAAAGATCGACTTATATCGGCTCCAGTTTTGACTTTGCCAAATGGTTTGGATGGTTTTATGGTTTATTGTGACGCATCACGTATTGGTTTGGGTTGTGTGCTTATGCAATATGGTAAGGTGATAGCCTCTGATTTACGACAATTGAAGGTGCATGAACAAAATTATCCAACTCATGATCTTGAATTAGCGGCGGTGGTGTTTGCTTTGAAAATTTGGCGTCATTATTTGTGTGGGGTTCATGTAGATGTGTTCACCGACCATAAAAGATTACAATATGTGTTCACTCAAAGAGATCTTAATTTGAGGCAAAAGAGGTGGTTAGAGCTTCTTAAAGATTATGACATGATTGTGCTCTATCATCCCGACAAAGCCAATGTTGTGGCGGATGCTCTTAGTAGACTTTCTATGGGGAATGTAGCACATGTGGATGGCTTAAGAGAGACTATCATGAAAGAGGCTCAGAATTCATAATATTCTATTCATCCGGGATCTACCAAAATGCATAAGGATTTGAAAGGGTTGTATTGGTGGCATGGTATGAAAAGGGATGTGACTAAATTTGTATCGAAATTTCCTAATTGTCAACAAGTGAAGGTAGAACATCAAAGGCTCGGTGGGTTGACACAAGATATTGAGATTCCTACTTGGAAGTGGGAAGACATAAGTATGGACTTTGTTGTTGGGTTACCCCGTACTAGGAGACAAATTGATTCCATATGGGTTGTGGTTGATAGAATGACTAAGTTGGCATACTTCCTACCGATCAAGACTACCTATAGTGCCAAAGAGTATGCCAAGGTGTATATTTGGGAATTGGTGAGGTTGCATGATGTGCCAAGGTCTATCATATCGGATCGTGGTACCTAATTTACTTCTCATTTTTGGAGGTTCTTTCAAAAGGGGCATGGTACTGAGGTCAAGTTGAGCACCGCATTCCATCCTCAAATCGATGGACAAGCCGATAGGACAATTCAAACCTTGGAGGATACGTTGAGGGCTTGTGTATTGGAGTTTAAGGGAAATTCGGATGATCATTTACCTCTCATTGAGTTTGCTTACAATAATAGTTTCCATGCCAGTATTGACATGGCTCCTTTTGAGGCCTTATATGGTAGGAGATGTAGGTCGCCGATTGGTTGGTTTGAAATTGGTGAGGGGACCTTGATAGGCCCGGATTTTGTGGTTGAGGCCATTGAAAAGGTGAAGTTGATTCGGGAAGGATTGAAGACGGCCCAAAATCTTCAAAAGTCTTATTCGGATGTGAGAAAAAGGCACCTTGAATTTCATGTTGGTGATTGGGTATAGGTGAAGGTGTCCCCCATGAAGGGTATTATGCGTTTTGGTAAAAAGGGAAAGTTGAGCCCAAGGTACATTGGGCCTTATGAGATTGTGGAACGGATTGGTAATGTAGCTTATCGGTTGGACTTGCCTTTGGATATGAGTTTTATTCATTCGGCTTAAAATGTATCTATATGGAGAAAGTTGGTTGGTTATCCCAAGGCCATTACACCTTTGGAAAGTGTGACAATTGAAGAGAACTTGACTTATGAAGAAGTACCGATTGAGATTTTGGATAGACAAGTTAAGAGACTTCGCAATAAGGAGGTGGCTTCGGTTAAGGTGCTTTAGAGGAATCAAGATGTGGAGACTGCAATGTGGGAAGCGAAGTTGGACATGATGGAGAGATACCCTTACCTCTTCAAATCTACTCAAGCCTAAGGTACTAGGTTCTATCCTTTATTGTCCTAATTCTTTGTTTCTTAAGTTTCATGACATTGCATGCATTCATGAGCACAAAAATAATTTAAATGATGTTTTGAAATGAGTTTTGAAAGATTTTTGATATGATGCATGATCTCTTGAGTTGTTATTAGCATGTCTCTTGTTGTGTGATTGAGGTCCTCAAGCCCTAGTCTTAGCTCATTCGAGGACGAATGTTCCCAAGGGGGAGATGATGTAACGACCCAAATTTTTTTGAAAACTCCTTATGGTTGGTCTTGTATGATGTTATACTGGTCATGGTTGAGTTTTGGTAGCTACGGGTTGAGTTTAAGTAGCCGAACGCAAAATGGATCATTTGGTGGCCTAGAGAGGCTGTTTGGACAGTAAGCTTTGAGCTAACATAACTTTTTATGTGGGTTGAACCGTGTGGACTTCTACATATAAAATTAAATATCTTTGAGTTAGATTCGCAATGTAACTAGTTTCACTCGATTCGGAGTTTTTATGAGGACGTTTTGGCCAAAATAGTGAGACTGCTTAAAATTTGAAAGACATTGGTAATAGGCCCTGAAAAAGTCCCAAGGCAAGGACCACGAACCGTGTGAGGATCCAAGGTCTATGTGGGGGTCTGTGCTATGGTCTAGTGTGCTGGGGATGGCCAGGACCCACCCCATAACCCAAGTCATGGCTCACGGACCACCCTACGACCCGTGAGACCTCAAACGGTCCATGTGGACGTTCGTTGAGTGGGGCAGAGGGCTGGCCAACTTGTGGGATCTATTCTTGGGCCAAGTGTGGCTCCACGGACTAGTACATGGTCTGTGTTAATACACACGTCCCGTGAACCCCCTCGTCCAGTGGTCCAGAAAGTCCCCCAAAAGTTTAAGCCGAAGGAAATTCTAAGGCATGGCTCACAGACACTTACACGACCAGTAAGCTGTTGGACGGCCACTGTAGCTGATCCGTGTGACCCTGTGTGATGGTTAAATGTCCATTTCAATAATGGTATTTTTGTTATTTAATTAATCCCTAGGCCCCTTTTAGGCTTTCTAAAGTCCCCTAAACTCCCTTAATCTAACCCTAACTCATTTTCATCCATTCTAAGCCCCCTCATTACACTTTGAAGAATCCTAAATTGCTCTTGACCTCTATTGTTGAAGCTTGAAGAAATTTGGGGAAGACAACCTTTCATTGCTTGAATCTTCAATTTCTTTGGTTATTGTAAGGTATGTGAGATTTGATTCAAGGATTTTCTTCCATCCTTGAAGACCCAAGAACCCTAACCTTTAAATTATGATTTTTAGTTTCTTCAAGTTATGGGTTCTCTGATTATTGGTGTAGTTTAGTGTTGGGATTTATGTGCTGTAGTTTTTAGGTAAATTAAGCATGATTTAAACTTGAATTTCATGAATCTCATTGGAAAGTTTGAAGGATTAATGTGCATGTCCTCTTTATGATTTAATTAAGCATGGGTAAATTACATTACACTTTAACTATGGATTTTTGCACGATTTATGATGAATTACCTTTCAAATTGTGAAATTAAGTTTGAATTTCATTCCCCATGTTCTTGTTCTTCATTCTTGGCATATGCATGGATTATTTATATGCTGAAACTCTTGACATGATTTGATATGTAAGGTTTGCGATCACATAGTCTCTTCGTTATGGCTCTTTGAGCATATTGGGTGCTTGCACCACATTGACATGTTTTGAATGCTTGATATGATAAGCTATGTAGATGAGCTACTCTATTTGACTTGACATGGAATGATTATGAAATGTTTTGGAAACTCTTGATGGCCCTTGGCCTAATCTTAAGTATGATTTGATAAATGGTTTTGCTTTGACTAATGATGCATGCTTTGAAAACGAATGTAAGTCTTTCTATTTTGAAGTTGCATGTATATATATATATTCCCATGGGATGAGACTTAGTACCGAGGGATTGGAGGCGGGTGGACTATCGCAATAGCGTCCATACTCCTTTCCATCAAACCATGTGGTACCATGGGATTTCTCCCTATATGGGATGACTTGTATGTTTTCCCTTATTTCAAGAGTGATTAGGGTACTACTTTGAAAGTAGTCCAGATCCAGGTAGTGGGTCGCTCGGGTCTTTCCATGTTGCCAGTTGAGGTCACATCCCCGATATATATATATTGATCATAGGATTGCATTTCATGTATCATGGCATAACATCTTGTTATATTACTCTTTGGCTACGTGCATTCCTTTCGTATCACTTGTCCCCTTGACATGTTGCTTGTTCATACTATATTTTCATATGCATTGCATGCCCGCATAATTAGTGCTTAATTGGTCTAATCCATATTATTGTTCTATATATTCTGACCATGTAGGGACCGGAGATGATATCTACATTCTACCGGATGACGCTTGATCATTTTGGGAAGACTTTGCTAGTGGTGAGCCCTTTTGTTCTAGGGAAAATCCACCTTCTATCTACCTAGTTTCTTTATGTCATTTACTTTACTTTTGTATTGAGGGTGAGCCTCAAACATTGTCGAGGCCCCGCTTATCTATGTAGAGGCTTGTTGGACCATTCTAAACTCTTGTACGTTGACTTGCTATATTAAACATTTGGTTATGTAATACTATGCTATTTATCCTTGATTATGAGAATGGTCTCTTATTATGCTCATGATATGAATGTTGAGAATTATGATTGACTATATGCTTATGTGGAAAGTCCCATAATCCCGGTATGCCCTATAGTTGAATTCCCCTTACCCGTTCCCTTAGAGATAATTGCTATGTATTATGTGTATCAATGCTTATCCCATTCCCTATATTGTCCCCATAGCTTGAGTCTCAAATCCCTTAGAGCTTATGTGTTATGTGTTTAGTTTCTGCGCTTCAGAACCGATAATGTGTATACTGATGCTATGATGGCTTGATCGAGAACTTCTGGGTTCTCCTTGTCCATGTCACATCAAGGCCCCCTATCCGGATCATGACACTCTCAGGTCATGACATTAACAACATTTAATCTTCTTTTAGAACCAATCAACTAGCTTATATCTATACCTGGAAAGAAGTTCATATTCACGAGGTGTAGGTTTCCATTATTTTTTATAGAGGTTCTCAGTTTACTTCTAGATTTTGAGTATCATTTAAGAGGAATTAGGTATCCACATTGATCTTAGAACAAGTTTTGATCTACAAATCGATAGGTAGTCAAAACATACTATTAAAGGCTTACAAGATATGATGAAGGATTGTGTTCTGAACTTTAGAAGTTAGTTTGACTAGTTCTTGTCCTTGGTAGAGTTCGCGTATAATAAAAACAACCACTTGAATATTCAGATGGCTCCTTTTGAGGCCTTCTATGATAGGCATTGTCGCTTTTAAGTTAGCTAGTTTTAGTCTTCGGAGCCTAATCCACATGATAGCAATTTACTACAAAAAGGTTGTGAACAGAGTTTGGGTGATTAAAGATAGACTTACAATAGCTTAGAGTGGGAATAAGGATTATGTAAACCAAAGGTGTCAACCTTTGAGATTAGGAGTTAGAGACTGGGCTTTTCTTCGAGTGTCGCCCATGAAAAGCATGATGAGGTTTCGGAGGTAGGGCAAGCTTAGTATCAGGTATGTAGGGCCATTTAAGATTCATCAAACTATTGGTGATGTTGCACATGAGTTGGCTCTACCCCCTACATTTTTAACTATTCATTCAATTTTTCATGTTTCTATGCTTTACCAGTACTATGTTCCAAATGAGTCCTATGTGCACCAGTATGAATTAGTTGAGTTGGACAACCATTAGACATTTGTGGAGAAGCCAGTTGGTATTTTGACAAAAGATGTCAGCCACTTGCACTCGAGAGCTATCTATACCTATTATTAAGGTCCATAGGAGGCATTTTCTAATTGAGAAACCTACCTAAGAGTTTGAGCATGAGATACAAGCATAGTTTTCCTATTTATTTGAGCCTTCAATTACTTCTTGACCACTTATTTTTATGGATAGAAGTCCTTTTAGTAGTAGATATTGTGATAACCCTCTAAGTAATTTTCTCCTTATAGTATTCTTTTTGTCATTTAGAGCTTTCCTATAGTGATCCTAAATCATTTATGACTAGCTGATATTGACAATTTTCTTGCCTAGTCGTTCATTTTGAATTTGTGCAAGTTTTCATGTTCTGGATCTTAAATCATTGACTTCAATCAAAACTTTACATAAATAGCCTTAGAATGCAATTCTAAAGGTTTCGCTAGCTCTAAAACATTAAGTTTGGTCTAGTAGGACCTTTCATTTATGTTCCAAGGCTTTTCGACGTATTTTGAGCAACCTTGTGGTATATGTTTTAAAGTGGTGTTTGGGTATGAACCCATTTTTCATTTAGATAACCTAGGTTGGAAATTTTGACACTAGCATTGAGTCTATTATATGTAATTTGGTGTAGTCACATAGTTCATTGTGTGCGTAGGATTCCAAAAAAGTCTCAAGCATCTTATTAAGGGTTTTTTCTAACATAGGGTTCTAGCTAATTTAGTAGCAATTGTTTCACCTCAATTTAATCATCACATTCATTAGCCTAAGCTGCATTTCTGGCTAATTAAATTGGTCTTCAAATCAAGTGCTCTGTGTCACATTCGCATTAGGCAACCCTTTTTTATAGTCATAATCGTTGGTGTTAGCCATACGAGTGTGATGAGTGATTTGTGGACCTAGTAGCATTTGTCCATCATGACCATAGGGCCTAGGTATTTCAATCACGATGTGTAGAGTGGATGGAATATATCAATGATCAATCCCGAACTCAGCTGATTTCCAAACGGGAAAAAGGAAATATCTTGAGCTTCTAACAAGGTATTTTAGTTGTTGTGCATTGGGAATTGGCATGGATATGCATTAGGGTCATCAAAAGAATGTGATGGGCATCAAATTAAGGTAAAATTAAACCGAAAGGGTCTGTCTAATGCCTTTAACAGTGATTTTATTTATAATTTTGTTGTATGAGTTGAGTTTTGCCTTTTTGATTTTTAATTATACCTCATTTTGCAACACAAAAATATTAACCTATTTAGGACTCATTGATGGAGAAAATTTTAGGATTTCTAGTGCGGGTTCTTGTTTTTGACCCAACTTTGGGCCCATCTCTAATTGCTATAATTTTGGTGTTTAAAGATCCATATTGACGTTGAATAATGATTTTGACAACATGGCAGCAATCGACGACTATTTGAAAGGGCAAGGTTGTGGAGAAGAGGTTTTGGAGTTTGTGGGGTCTACTTTGGGGTAGGCCACATCTTACCAGTCTATAGATTGAGCTTGTGATTGTGAATTCATCCTGATTAGCTAGTATTGGATTGGATTGTAGTTAGTATCATGTTTTGTGATTAGAATCCATGCCTTAACTTATTTTTGTGTAGTTTTGGATAGTTTAGCATGCCTACTTCAGTTGCATTGGTTGTATGTTGCTTTGCAGTTTTCATGTTGTTGGTTATATTGATATCAACAACTTGTTCTTAGCCTATGGCCTTAGCCTAGTCATAGGCTAGTGATTTCCTTAGGCTTGCATGTTGGAACTTATAAGCCTTAAAAATTCTCTGATGTTACTTGAAATGGCTTAGCTCCAAAGTATCTTAGCCCCAAATTTATGTTTTGGATTTTATTTTCCCTCCCATTATGGAGTTCATTAGTTCCTATTCATCTTTAGTTGTATTCATTCTGTGTACACATCAAACTTATGGGGTATGTTTGGAGTTTCATTTTCAATTGTGCATGAGTGTACCTTCTGGGCATATGGGGTCCAGTTAGGTTATAATTAGTTTCTTTACTATATTGTATTGTTCTTTTCTAGATTCATGTGCCTGATAGTTAGATTTTGGTGATTATTTTGACAACCTAACCTCTAGTTTTTACTTTCTTGCTTCATATTGTCTTTACTTTTCAAGCTCAGTTGACATATGATGTCTATTGGGTACGTATTATTTTGGTACTTATACTACACTCAAAATCAAATTTTTTTATGCAGGTTGGAGCACCAGTCAAAAGCATTAATATTAAGCCAAATGTTACTTTTATAGAAACAGACGATGAACTTATCGCATCCTGGATCATCTTGTCAGCTTCTAATTATATTTTGGCTATTATTTTGTATTTGAGACACATTCGTATATTTTGGCCCATTTGTGGGACTTGTACTCTTTGTAGTAGCTTTATACATGTGATTACCAAGTTTTAGAATTTTATCTTATAGTATTTGTATATATTTGTCATTTTTTTCTTTTTTCTATTGTGTTCGTTATGCTATTATTGTATCATTTGTTATTGGTTTCTTTTTAACCAATATGCCTGTTTTTTTTGTCATTCTGGGATATGAGTTGGCTTATCTATTAGTAGGTTATAGTAGGTTCCATCACAATTCTAGTTTTTGGGTCATGACATTGTAGGGTTTAACCACTCACAATGCATAAATAAATCAAGTAATTATATTCATTAAATAAGAATTAACTTACAAAAGTGTTGAAAATCAACCAAGATTTTTATTTCAAAACCTAGTTAATCTCCAAACAAACTCAAAAGAGGTGTATATTTTCATTGCATTTTTTTTATAAAAATGATGATAATAAAATAAAATCTAGAAGATACTTGTCTAACGGCTCGTCATTTGGGTTGTCACTCTTAATTAGTGGCCATTAGTGGGTGATTCATGTGTGGCCTCATCTGTCTTATGTTGACAATAGAGACGACGAGCCATCATAGGTGTCCCATCAGATATTACACTAGCATACACATAACTCTATTTTTATCAATTTCCTGTACAAGCATAGAGAAATCTTTAATTTACACAACTATTGTTTAATAACTCATGTTTATTCATAGTTAAAAACATCAAATGTATAGTCTAATACTGGCACATCATTGGAGGCGCATAATAAAAAAACTATCAAGGAAAAATTGTAATTGTATTAGTTATTCAATTGAATATTAATGAAAGTTATATATCTTATGTTATTTATGAAATGTATTGAATTCTAACTTTTTGTTGTAATGTGCATTATGCTTAAATATTTTGTTTTCCCATTTCTAAGACTAAATTGTTTAGAAAACTTATAGTACTCCTTTTGTCCCAATATTATTGTTCATATTAATAATATGAAATATAACAAAATTGACTGAAATGTTGATGGAACATTTTACTCTTTATTAAATGACTCTACATTAGACAAAATTCTCATTTTGTTATTAATATAGTGTATATCTATCTTTTTAAGAAAAGATAGGGACCTTAACTTTGGGACCAAGTCAATGTTTGCTTATTGATAAATGACTCTCTTCGTTGTAAATTCAAGAGAAATAAGAAGTATTCTTGCTTCTCTATATTAGTTCTTCTTCTTATTTTATAGTTTTATAACATGTTGTCAGCATGAGTCTATACCATCTAAAAATTTTAAGGGTTGGATGTGGGTATTTCTCAATGTAAGTTATCCATTCATTAACACATTTGTCTGATTGATTTGGGTACCACACATGAAACGACCCAAAAAGTTCCTAAAAAAGTGCTTCGAAAGTTACCGGAAACTTGTTTTAGCTATATCTAAAAATATGTTTTGTTTCTCCAAAATTCGACTTAATATTTTTGCTTAGGGGGTCAAATTGAGTGGGAAATGGGTCTAACCCAAATTTTAGAGCAACCGTATCAAAATCCAAAATTTC
>JBCEWC010012708.1:0-15644 GCA_038996855.1 Solanum aculeatissimum | reverse complement strand
GAAAGAAAGACTTTTTTATATTCTTGGTTTTAAGGCAATAGAAAGAGAGAAGGAAAAAAGAATTCTTGATGGATAGGCAATATACCTCCTATTGATAGCTGTATATGGGATGTCATTGTATGTGACAGTTCCTCTGACATTTTCTTGCAATCTTCCTCCCAATATCTTTAACAATCTAATAAACAAATAAACTTCCTATCAATTAGTGGGCCAAAATAAATAATTATATTAAGGAATAATTATCTTTTTTATTTTTTAATAAAATATTTACTGTTTTTAACTTAGATATATTATATTTAGAAAATATTTATCATTTATAACAATTAATTATGTATTAGACATGAATTGTATATGTAATGTATATATATTATAAATGTATTACAAGGTATTATATTTGTTTGATAAAAGACTGCATTATATATTAAAAATAAACTTGCATATAATATAGATATATGATACTATGTATAAAAGTAATTTTGCATGCAATATAGATGATTATAAGTGTCTTAAACCAGTATTCAACTTGTTTTGATAAAAAAATATACATTCTGTATTAAAAATGAATTATACATACAATATAAATATATTAAAAATGACATAGCTATAAATGACAAACATTTTTTTTAAATACAGGATATTTAGATAAGTTACTCCTTTTGTCCCCCTTTTTTGTAACATACATAGATTAATTTCATGAATTAATTTAATTTTTTTTAATTAAAATATTTTAAGTTATCAATTATCATGATTAATTATATTTTTATAAATTTTTTAAATATATTAAAATAAAAAATAAGACCAAAAAATCTAAAAATTACTAAAAAAATTATAAATATATCCTCAAGCTGTTGAAGTAAAACGTATCGACCAATTATCTACTCAAACAACTTAATTATGATGAGATGCTAAATTTAAATAATTTTTTTTTAAAAGTCATTATCTTTTACATACTAAAGAGTAAAATATGTTAATATTAAATGAGACAAATGTAATCAAGTAAGTAGTTTAATATTCTTAACTTGAGAAAGTGCGTGTGGGTCAAAATTTACCAACTAATTAAGTAGTGTACATTTTATATTTTGTAAATAGAATAGACAACTGTGAAAGCGCAACCTTTGACCAACATCTCTCTCTTCTTCTGCAACGACGACTACCACCATTCTTCCTCATACACCGTTGAATTTTACTACTACTCTTTATTTCATATTATTGAGCTTTAAAAAAACCCAACAAATCCATTTTTACAGTGAATTATCTCCCATTCCCAATTCTCCTAGAAAGTTCAAGAAAGTAAAAAAAATCTTTTCTTGATCCCTTTTGCTTTGGTTTTAGTGTTTTTTTGCTTTTTTTGGGATTTAGATTTGACAACTTCCATTTTCTTGAATTAGGGTTTTGATTATTTTTGACTTGTTGAAGATGTGTAGTTAGTATGTGAAGATTTGTAATGAGGAAAATCTAGGTTTTTAGCAGGTGGGGTTATGTTGAAGGGACTCGGTGGGATGATGGATCAATGGGTCTTGGCGATCTTGGGCTCTGCTTCAATTTTTCTATACTTAATTGGGCTCTTGCTGGTTCCTGTATGTGGTAACACTGAAGGTCTGTTCTTGGACTTTACATTTTCAGATTGGTTGCTTTGTGTTAAGTTGAAAGATGTTGACTTTTTTTTGTTCCTAATTTGCTTGAATGATTGACTGTTCAACAATTGAAGCTAAATTGATATATTCATTGCATTAAACAGTTGAACTGCAGTTAACTAGTACTGTTAGGAGCTTAATTTGTTAGTCATTGCGTGTGTTTTGGGGGTGGGGGGAGATGGTTGAAGAGAAAAGATCAGTTTGAGTATAAGTAATGCCAGGAAAGTTGCTATTTAATGTGCTTAAGTATAAGTAATGCCAGGAAAGTTGCTATTTAATGTGCTTACCAATAAAGAGGTTAGTTTTGGTAAAGAAACAGCTTTAAGAAAGTGGTGAATTATTGCTGATTACAGTATTAGCTACTAAGGAGGTGCATGGACAAGATAATTACTTATTATTAATCACTTCATGTAAGACAGGTGATGCATTGAATGCGCTGAAGACCACTTTGGCTGATCCTAACAATGTTTTACAGAGTTGGGATCCAACCCTTGTCAATCCTTGTACTTGGTTTCATGTGACCTGCAACAGTGAGAATAGTGTTACCAGAGTGTAAGCTACTGAAAACCTAGGTTATTCTGTGACGTTTCATGCCACGGGGTTCATTTACTGATTTTAGCTCCATTTGTCCTGTATGCAGTGATCTTGGAAATGCTAATTTGTCGGGTCAACTCGTTCCCCAGCTTGGTCAACTCCCGAATTTGCAATACTTGTAAGTTACCTTTCGTGATAATTGAACTGTCTTTTTGTAGTATTTTCTGTTTCCTTAACTTTTAGTTTTATTAGTAAATTGTCACAATAAGATTGTCGTATATGCATCTACATTCCCATGTTAAGTCACGTGTACCCTGAGTTGGTTTTTATCGGATAAGGTCAAAATAGTCTTAAATAGGTGCCAATGAAGTTAAAGTTAGTGTATAGCTGTTATTAGGAACCAGTAAATCTATTCAAAGTTCATGAATGACAGACTGGAAATATGAAAACTGTAATAATTAATTTCTTCTTCATTCAATTTTCTCTACTATATGGTGTCAGCAGCTTTTAATTATATTCAATCCTGACAATCCTTATGTTTAATTCTTCTGGTTGAGAAATTATGATATGGTAAGTAGCACTTCCTATTATGTTGCTGATGCTTTATCTGCATTGGGTGGACACGATAAGATACATTGTATCTTGTATGTTTAGATTATTGGACTTGTCGGGGAACTTCGGTTTGCTCCATATACCCAAACCCAAATAAAACTAAAATATTCATCTTGTTTTTTCTAGAGATGTTAGAATGTTTCTAGTGGATATACCTACATATCCCTTAATCCAAGATGATGTACTTCTCCTTTTAATTTGTCCATATCTACACGATACATCCTTGTTAAATGGAAGTTTGCAACATTCAAGAATTAAATTACTGCAAGATACTTCCAGTTTCCATATATCATTACTATAGGGAGACTCGTGCCCGTGTGCTGCAAGATTGAGTTTTACTTGCTCAACAAACTCGTTCCAAGCATAGTTAAACTGGGAAAGAGTGGATTTATCTGACAGGAGGCAGACATTGTATTTGTCGTTTTCAATTTATGCACTATTAAGCTATGAGTTTCTGGTATAAGTAATTTTCATTTTTTCAAAATTCTCATGTTGAAATGAATCATTTCTCTAATTTTTTTTTTTAAGTGATGGTGGTGTCCATGTTAGCTTGTATGCACATCGACTATTCCACCGGGTACCTCCCACCTACACATGTACCGGTTAACACTATCTTCCGAGGCTTAGGCAAATAGCAGATGGGAAGAATTCACCTAATGTATTTTGCCATCACTAGGATGTGAAACCTGAGTCATTTCCTTTAATTATTTGGGCATATTTTATGTGCGTTAATTTATAATAAATGCGGCATATTGTGCTTTCACAATGTTAAATTAATTTTATTTTCTTGTGCACTCTTAAATTGATGGGCCGATGAAAGTGGATCATAAAAAATTCTCTGCTTCAATTTAAACCTAATACTATGGCGAATGCATCTGTCGTCATTGATGCATAAATAAAGATACCAATTAGTAGTGATTGAATTCCTTCTATGGTTCCACATGAGAAACTGACCTTGACAAATCTGTTTGCTGGTGATTTGTTTGAACATAAAATTCTTGAAATCTTCTACATATAGCTTCATTTCTTTCTTTTTAAGTTGACAGTTGCAGTGTTGTGAAAGGCAATCACCTTGTCGCCAATGGCGAGAGGCGAGGCGATCTTCAAAAGGCGACGCCATAGCAACAATGGCGACAAAGGCGTTGCCTTTTGTATTTTCTTAAAAAAGTGACTAATTTAGGGTGTTTAAAAGTTAAAAAGATAATTGTAGGGTTTCCTTTACAAATTTTGCACAGTTGCACTCTTAGACTGCAACTCCATCCAAATGACCCGACTAGACCTCTCCAACGACCAACCAAGCTTTTTTGGAGACTGCAAAGTCCAACGAATACGCATTTCTTCTTTTCTTCCTCTGATTTCATCACCCTGTGTTTCTTTTTCTCCTTCTTCTTCAGGCTTTAGAATTACTTCTATCTCTGTCTTTTTTCCTCACTATTGACTTTGGTTTTTCTCATTCAAGTTCTAGACTTTTGGGATCTACTATCTATTTTCATTTTTTTAATTGAAATACTTGCTAATATGTTATTGAGATATTGATTATTTTAATATTTTAATTTTTTGGTATTAATTGATGTTGTACTTCAAAAAGGCAAAAGGAGAGTGCCTTGCCGCTCGCATCGCCTTGTGGCGAGGCAGACCCTTGTCGCCTTTCGCCGTCCAAAACACTGGTCACAGTTGATTATGCTACTCTCAAATTGGTTCAAAGACTTGTACATTTCTCATATCATGCTGATAATCATATCTATAGATTGTAAAATCAGTATTATGTGGAATAGCTTAAAAGTTGTATGGGTTCCTGTCAAAATTGCAGTAAGATTTGACTCGAACTATTTTTGTTCAAAGTGGCAAGATGAGTGAGTGAAGATGCTGCATGTAAGCAGTAATGAAATACTATTAAAATGGAAAGAATCCCCTCTGCCGCAGATGTTCCCATTGACACTTTAAACACATTTTGAACCTCCTTTTCTTTTCTCTCGAAAGGTGTAGCTTGTGGATGCACTTATTAATTTTTAAGTGCTACATAGCTACGTTATAACTATTATACAGCCCTTTGTTTTTGCAGATTGTGTGGTCTGGAATTTTCTGAACTGATAATGCTTACAACATCTTTTTCCTAATTTCAGGGAACTTTATAGTAATAATATAAGTGGAAAAATTCCATATGAGCTGGGGAATTTGACGAATTTGGTGAGCTTGGATCTTTACCTGAACAAATTAGTTGGTCCAATCCCCGACACTTTGGGCAAGCTTCAGAGACTACGTTTCCTGTATGGGTTACACATCCTTTTCCTCTTCTATATGTTTGTTTTTCTTTTTGTCTTTTGTTTTGCTGAACGGTTTCTTAAGCCATGAGCTTTTATTTTCTGAAAATTTTGCTTAGTCAAGAAATGCCACCTTCTATTTTAGCATATTGAGTGGCACTGTACTCTGTCAGTAGTCTAGCAAGTTACTGTCAGAGAGAACTTACTATTTCTATTGTTTAGTTATTTGGATAATAGGGATATACTTTGCTCTTTATTGGCAAAGTGGAAGAAATGTGATCATGAAGACACAATTTTCAAGCACCTGGAGTATAATTACCAATGAGACAGCAACTTAACTTTCTGTGTGGCTTAAGTTATTCATAAAGAGAGAGAGAGGAAGAGGAGGCGGAAGAAGAAATCCTGAAGTAACTCATAGAAATACTCAGACTTGTTTTCTTAGGGTGTCCAAAATGGAGGACATGCATGTCTGAAAATTCAAAAAATACAGGAAAGTTAGATGCACACCTGCTCAATATGTGTCCAACACCAGTACTTCACAATGAAATTTGTCCATTATCCTTGGGAGGCATTGTTTCTATTTCCCTTATATAGGCTTGCAAAAGGTTAGGTGGATTTGAGTGGTTGATGCTTTCTATAAAGGTCCATTTGCGTGCTTCTGAACTGGATAAAAATTTACATGCTGTTCTTCTTATTACCCTAAGCTCGGAAAAGTAGATTGTTCTGAAGATTGTATATACAAACATAAATCTCAACCTGCTAACAGTGTCCAGAAGCTTTCTTAGATATTGGGCATGAATTTTGTAGCATCTTCTAATATTACTATTTGTTCTTCATTAGTCATGTATTTACTACATGGTACACATGGACTGATTAATTAGCTGAGTTCTGTCTGTTTAAGCTTGATCAAATTTTCTTCTTATTGTTATTATTTTCCTTTTGCTAAATTGAAGGAGGCTTAACAATAACAGTTTGACTGGACAAATTCCAATGCTTTTAACCACAGTCACTTCACTTCAAGTGCTGTAAGTATAAAGCTGGCACATTCTTTATCATGTGCTGTTTTCGCCATCAGTATTTCTAATTCTTAGGTACTAATGGTCATTCCTCGCAATGCAGTGATCTGTCCAACAATAATTTAACAGGACCTGTTCCAGTCAATGGTTCCTTCTCACTTTTTACTCCTATCAGGTCTGTGAAAAGCGTTAGTTTATATTTAAGTTCTTTCTCTGGAAGTCTGGAATCATGATAAAGAAATTCTAACATCTGAATGTCTATATTTCAGTTTTTCTGGTAATACGTTGGATAATCCTCCAGCTTCTCCGCCGCCTCCTATTTCTCTGACGCCCCCTTCTTCAGGTTTGTTAAAATAATTTATGTTTTATGGGTTAAGACACTGTGCTCACTCTCATTTTTCCCTGGAAAGAAAGCGAACGGCTGACTGCTTTAGGGGAAGAGACGAACCCCAAACAAGATCTTCTTTTATAAGCTATTCATTTGCACATTATAATAAACTTTTAGCGTTCTATGTTAGATAAATTTTACAGGTGATTTTGGGATTATCTACTCATAGATAGGTTGTATAATTATATTAGACGTTCAAGTGATATTGAAGAATGGATAGAAGTGTCCTACATCAGGAAATGCAACTGGATGCATTGGATATTGTGACTATAAAACAACCCAGACTTCAGAATTTATTTTCAAGCATTCTCTCAATTCTTTCCCCATGTCTGTTACATGGTATCAAAGCTTTGATGAGAAATTAGTTTCAGTGCATTTACCAGCAGCATGCGGGATAAAAAATCTCCTTGTTGTGCATTCTTATTGACCATGAATGCTGTCCAAAGGTATCCTTGCCTTCTCTGAGTACTGTACATAAACCAACACCACCAAAAGGCTGAATAACAAACAATTACCTGTTTGATACGAATAAACTGAAGGATCCTAACCTATTTCTGCATCTTTTCTCTTTTGTTAGCACTTTAGCTTAACAACATATTCCTCAGTGAGAGTGTTAATGGTGAAATTGCCATATCCCTTTTCTTAAAATTTTAGAACTGCCTCTGTTAAGCTTTACTCATCCATCAAGAACAATTTAAAAACTTAAAATTGGAAATTCTTAGGTGTGGCAAACAGTGCAACTGGGGCGATTGCTGGTGGTGTTGCTGCAGGGGCTGCTCTTCTGTTTGCTGCTCCTGCGATTTTGCTTGCTTGGTGGCGTCGAAGGAAACCAGAAGATCACTTCTTTGATGTTCCGGGTGGGAAACCTCAATCAAACATCTGATTAGTTTTTTGTTATCAAATCTAATTTTAAGTTAATCAGTATTTACAATTTTACGTTCGTTTGCAGCTGAGGAGGATCCAGAAGTTCATCTTGGACAACTCAAGAGGTTTTCATTGCGTGAATTACAAGTTGCAACTGACAATTTCAGCAATAAAAATATACTTGGCAGAGGAGGATTTGGCAAGGTTTACAAGGGCAGATTGGCTGATGGCTCTTTAGTTGCGGTTAAAAGATTAAAAGAGGAGCGTACTCAAGGTGGGGAGTTACAGTTTCAGACAGAAGTAGAAATGATTAGTATGGCCGTGCATCGAAATCTACTTCGTTTATGGGGCTTTTGCATGACAGCAACTGAACGGTTGCTTGTTTATCCATACATGGCGAATGGTAGTGTTGCTTCACGCTTAAGAGGTATCTCTTAGTCTGGAAATTTCCGTATTTCTTTGCTCCATTAAGTCAAAAGGCATCAGATCAAGCACTTGAAAAGGTTGAAAACCAATAACAACATTTTTTTTAACTTTAAGTTGTGGTCTAGTAAAATAAATTATTTGGAGAAGTTACTGCAGAGGTGTACATCATTGTGTAAACTTTGCATTATTAGATATTGTCGTGGTTATATTAAGAGTTAGTGGGTTGGAGTTATGAGTATGCCATTCTTGTAAGAAGTTGACATTCTTTGTGATCTTACTCGTGGTCTGTTAAGCAATTTCAAGAGTGTTGCTATCCTTGATGTCCTACTAAATATTCAGATATCTTCTCAAGTTCGCTATTCTGACTTCATAGTGTCAGAGATAGAAAGTAATCTTCATTTATGCATGAATGACAAGATACCAATTAAGTAAATTGTGTTCAAGCTACAATGGGAACTTATCACCAGTTTACTTGACATCCTGAACTTGTTCTTATGGTAAATTTACATTCTTGTAGAGCGGCCAGAATCAGATCCACCACTTGGCTGGCCAATAAGGAAGCGTATAGCACTTGGATCTGCAAGAGGCCTTGCTTATTTACATGATCATTGTGACCCTAAAATCATTCACCGTGATGTCAAAGCTGCAAATATATTGTTGGATGAGGAGTATGAAGCAGTTGTTGGGGATTTTGGGTTAGCCAAACTCATGGACTACAAGGATACTCATGTCACTACTGCTGTACGTGGTACAATTGGGCATATTGCCCCCGAGTATTTATCCACGGGTAAATCTTCTGAGAAAACTGATGTGTTTGGTTACGGAGTTATGCTTCTAGAGCTCATAACTGGGCAAAGGGCGTTTGATCTTGCTAGACTCGCAAATGATGATGATGTCATGTTGCTAGATTGGGTAAGCATTTACTAACCTACATGCTCTAGTTGTTGTGCTTCTACCTAAACATTTTTCTCATTTCTCTGATAAGGTAAAACTTTATGTTCTTTATAATTGCTTGATTTTTTCATGCCAATTTCCTATAAGGAGAACACCATCATTGCTGTACTCAACATGATGAATACCTGATTTATAGACCTGCATCTGCTCTTATCATTTGTTTCAAATAATAACACCCCCACGACAAATTGGGATGGGCGAATAAGAGACACTGTCATGTCCCCTTCCTTTCCCTTTAATATCTCCAATCCCACTTCTGTTCTGGTATCCCTTCCCTACCCCGTACCCGTTTTATATCCTCTTTCGTCAATGAGAAATCTCAGCTTCATCTCACCTCCCTCACTCTTCTACACACACTTATAGCTCTCTTCTTTTCTCAAGTCTCAAGGCTGCAGTTCTGTTTAAAAGTAAAAGTTTTATATGTTGTTGTGAGCTCTACTAAGTTTTACATTGCAGTTTGGCATGTATGATTCCAGTTATCTTTGATACTACATTCAAAACATCCAGATTTCCAAAGTAATTTTATTCCTGGAACTTGGATTTATGCACCTCTTTGTATAATCTTTTTCCGCCCTAGATGTTGACCATTTCTTGCTAAACTGTTTGTCGCATGGTCTTTATGGTCAAGGTGGATCACTTTATTATCGTCTAGTAGCAGGTTGTTCTGGAATCGCTCTTTAATATTAAAATCTTTCTCCCTTTGGTTAGCAAAAGCACTTGTCTAGCATATTGCTTTATTAGAAGATTTAGATTCTTCTTCCATGCCTAATTGATTGTTGCCTTCTGTGCAGATAGAACTTTACCTCTTTTTTTGTATGGAATTGCTAGGGTATTTCCTCAGTACTTGGTTAGTGTTTGCATCTGAGACTGAGAGTAGATGAGATAAAGGATACACTTTGCAAGAGGGAACTATTTTGGGATGATCCTCTAGAAAGGATACCCTTTAGAAGTGAAGAGGATGGTCAAATCTCACTGTGGTTGAAGTATAGAAAAATGAAAGACAAATGACTATCCAAACTCGGAAAGTAAATAAAGCGACTGAACTTGGAATTTCAATATGGTTCAAATATGAGCATAGAGAATCAGGAGCCTCATGCCCTCTAGTTCTGTCTTTTCAGTCCCCCTGTAGGGCTGCTTATCGAAGATCTTAATTACTTAAACTGGTGAATGCTTTCTTATTTGTATGATGAAATTAATAATTTGTTGACATGAGGAGGAAAAACTGCATACACTTGATTTCTTTTTAAATGGCAGTCATGTGAATAACTTTATTCACCTTATTTGACCTCAAAACTTTCACTACAATTTCAGGTCAAGGGACTTCTAAAGGACGAGAAGTATGAAACATTAGTAGATGCAGATCTGCAGGGTAATTACGATGAAGAAGAGGTGAAACAGCTCATTCAGGTAGCTCTACTCTGCACACAGAGCTCCCCAATGGAACGTCCAAAGATGTCGGAAGTGGTCAGAATGCTTGAAGGTGATGGCCTAGCTGAGAGGTGGGAAGAATGGCAGAAGGAGGAGATGTTCCGACAAGACTTCACCCATGCTCACCATCCTCAGACTGATTGGATTATTGCAGACTCCACTTATAATCTACGACCTGATGAGTTATCAGGGCCAAGATGATCTTTCAGCTTTTCTGCCAGCAGCACATATAGGACTCTTTTAAGGGAAATCCTTTGTATTTGTAATAGCCAATTTTCATCTTTGTGCATATTTATTTTCCTTCTTTTCAATTTTTTAAGATTATATTGTATGTCAGGAATTTTGGTGACATCTGAATGTCTATAGTTTACTCTGGGTCAATTAAAGGTTTGAATGTGGAAGTTAATCCACTGCAGGAATGGCTGTGGAAGCACAAATGTAATTTTTTCCTTACGGATGTATCAGATAGTGATTGCTTGTCCGGCAAATAAACACAACTTGACAGTTTCAAAAAAAGTTCACCTGCTGAGTTGTGTTATAGGAAAAGTTTTTGGTGAATAGTTGCAGTGGTTCAGATATCTCACACTGCAGAAAGCAGCAGAGTTAGACAAAATCATCAGTATCATTTAAGGCAACAACGATATCAACATCAGTCAACCAAAGAAACAGTCATAAGCGTGCAATGCAACCACTACCTTATGCACAACCTACTTCTTCCCTTTGCGTTGATTCATCTTCCTGCAAAAATATGGAACATTTGGAATATGCATCGCGGTATGGTGGGTGTGGAATTACCTCAACAGATGATTGACAAAAACAGTAATTCATTCACCATATTAGCATACAATAGTGAATTGAAATTTTTGGTTTTTCCGTTGGCAAATGATAAATCAAGTACCTAATGAATAAACTTGGTTGACCACAAACAAGCACAGTCTATTACACACTTCAGCCAAATTTTCTTATATATGTAACATGAATGTTTGGAGGCTGCAATATACATTGTTGCTGTTTCCTCAAAACTCAAGCTTTATATCATAAAACTAACTGGTTGTATTAACTGAGGGGAAAAACAGAAAGGCAACATCAAAACAAGGGGGATAGCAACCTTGTGTGATATAACTATACATCAAGGATTTGGCAGCTAACCAGCTCTGCAGATCCACCACTTCTCAAAGCAACAACTCTCCACATATTGGCTTCAGATCCTAAAACCGGTTCTGGAACTTCGTGCAAAATTTTTTGTAGGGAATTTGCTGAGGTTGATGGAGAAGGAACTGAATGATTTTGCCTATCAGCCTGCATGACCATGATATTGCGATTCGCATCTTTAGTGATCACATGGAGCTTCCCAAGAAAACCAGCAAGAAGATAAGGAGACTCTGAATTGTCATTAATAGGTATATCTCCTTCAATCACCTTCCAAGTGTCATCTTGATGATCATAAACTTTTATTCTAGCACTATCTAGAGTACTAGAAGGATCCAATGCATACAGCTCTCCTTCAACAGTGACACTCAGCTTTGTTCCTGCCTGCCTAGCAGGCCAACCATCTCCCATGCCAATTGGCATTTCAATCCATGCATTTGTTTCGGGATCGTAGACCTCTCCTCCAACATCAACGAAAAAAGGCCAGCAATACAAACTTTGAGGAACATATAGTTTCCCCCGATAAGATGTCATCCCAGTAGCTATAGGCTTGAGTAGATCAGCTAGAAAAGCAGTGGGTAGCATCTGAGCTTTTGAAAATGGCATACTTGGGACTTCAGACCAAATACCAGTATGAGGATTAAATACTTCTGCAGATTGAAGTGGAGCAAGTCCCCCACGGTCCCGAGTAACACCTCCTACTACATAAAGCTTTCCATTCAAGACACCTGTCTTGCAATAAGCTCTTGCAGTAGACATGGGACTTACTTCATCCCAAGCATTAACAATGGGGTCATACCGCCAGACAGATCTCATGGCTGCAGCTCTGAAGAATCCCCCAAGGGCATAGAGGCATCCATCAACAGCTCCAATAGCACAACCACAAAATGGAACTTGATCCAGAGCATTTCTCCTTCCAAGCCAACCCCTTATGGCATCTGCAATTCTTATACTTGAACCTGCCATGTTCCATGCCCGAAGTCCAGATAAACCACCTCTAGGTTCATCATTTACCACAATTGCTGGCATTGGTGGCAACCTTTGCCATCTCATGGAGATTGGATCAAACGCATACCACAAAAACTTATCACCTTCAGTCTTTGTCAAAAGATAGAGCCACTCTTCTGTCGTTCCAAGTTCTTTTCTACACCTATAAAGTTCT
Source organism: Solanum aculeatissimum (assembly GCA_038996855.1). NCBI lineage: Eukaryota > Viridiplantae > Streptophyta > Magnoliopsida > Solanales > Solanaceae > Solanum > Solanum aculeatissimum. The sequence continues at coordinate 3,216 of JBCEWC010012708.1, read as the reverse complement.
GGACTCATAATAGCAGCTTTCCAGCTCTGCGAAACTAATTTTGCATTTAAGTGGTGTATTCTAGGAAGTCTGGCGAGGATTTGAATAGATATCTCATCAGGCAGGCTTGGAATTAATCGTGGGCTATGCTCCCAGAAGCTATCTGATGTCCTCTGTCTCTTGCATGATGCACCTTGGGAGCCCTCAATGAGATCCCCCACATTAGAGTTGTGGTTATTCCGACTCAATATGCTACCCATTAGTCTTTCCCCTTTTATGCTGGAACCTTGATAACCTGCACCCACCACTTCAGTGCATGCCTTGTACTAAAATGCCACAAACCCATAAAATCCAGCTAGCGACACACCACTTCAGCGCATGCCTCCTACTAAAAAGCCGCAAAATCATAAGATCCAAAAATGGCTAGCATCACAAAGGGGAAAAAGAAATAGCGAAAAAGATCAACTGAGACTAAATTCAAACTAGATAGTATCAGCTATATTAATCTTCTATATCCAGAGAAACTGTATTAAGGTCTATTCATTCCAATGATGAAAGAGGGGAAAAGGTTAACTCTAGAAAAATGAAGTTTGCGCCTAGTAAGGATAAAAGGGAATTTTTTTTGAAAAAGATAAAACCACAAGCTGGAAAGTAATTAATTGGCGTAACAAGTTCTTAAAGAAACGATCTCCTAATCACAGGTTACAATACATACAAGCAGATGAATTACAAGAAATTGAAATTTCAATATGGAACAACAGAAAATTACCAGCAGACATATACTCATCAAATCATCAACAAATTCCTCCAGATTTTGACAGCTACCCAAGAAACAAAAAAAACCCTAAACAGGAAATAAAAACCTCAAAATTGAATATTTCACAATAGAGTCCTCCCAAAAGCCCCATGACACCCAAATTGAAAAGGGGTTTAAGGATCATATCCATACATCAAAACCCATAAAAGAAATCTGAAAATTTCGATAAGAAAGAATCGTTACCTATTCAAAGATGACGAAAAAGTTTAAGGGAAAAACTCATCATTTGGGCTTTGCTGATTAACTTAAAAGGAAAGGAGGGGTGGGGGTGGGGTACAAGACTATAAGGTCCCGAAGGAAAGGACCTCTCAAAATTGTTACCTTTTCTGTCTTCTACAGCCATTGCTTCATTGGCTCTGTAATAGAGACAACGCTTGTGGTAGAGCTGCGAGCCTGTGACACTCTCCAAGGACAACAAATAAGACCAATAGAAAAGAGAAAATCTTCAAGTCAATAAACACATGATTTAGTATTTTATTAAATTATTTAATTATAATAAATTTATATAGTTTTCTAATAATTTTTTTTGTGCAAATAAGTATTTATCGATAAATTAATTATTTTAATTTTAATTTTTTTTAATTGAGGTTATTGGATCCAAATCCGATTGACTATTTTATTTATTAAATAATAATAAAAATGAAAAGTATGTACATAATACTAAATTAAATTAAAAAACAAAAGTAAATTATGTTTCCAAATTGAATTTGGAAGATTCGGAGCTTCTCTCCATTTTGTCCTCTGGCATTTCAAGCTTCCAATTGGACGATCCATTTCCTCTGCTAAGGTATGATTCTTGTGTTCTCCTTTCAACTTCTCGATAATTTTCTTATTTTTCTATTTATCTTCCCATTTTCTTCTTCTTCATTTTTTGTTCGTCAAAGATCTCTTACTTGTGTGTTCTTCTATTGTCCAGATTTGTGGTGACTTTCATTAAACGTTGTGGTCTCTGTTCTAATTTGACTCAACCCCGTTTTTACACTTAAGGTTGGTGTTTTCTCCGATTTAACTTGTTATTTTGTGTCCAGTTTTTTGTTCATATGTTTGACATTCTTGTGTTCTTGATGTGCATTCTCAATTGATTGGGTTTCTACAAAGTTAAAAAATTGATCTTTTGTAAATAACTTTATATTTCTCCTCTTTTTGGACTTGAATTTGAAGAAATATTTTTGCTCGATTTCTTAGGAATCACTTTGAAAAACACTGATATTTGATACTTTTGTTGTTTTACATCTATTTTGGGCATTGAGTTATCCAAGGATATTGATACCACTTCTTTCAATTTTTAATTTTTAAGCCAAATTTCAACGCTTCCTTTGTTGGCTCTCTTTTTGTGTTTGAGATTCTTCATTTGGCTTAATAAGTTATGTCTGTGGATTGTTTAGTATTCCTTGGTTTTGTATTATTCTTTCTTTGTGTGTATTGCTTATGTAGTGATTACTTGCAAAAATGAATAAACAGTTAGTTAAAAAAGAAACCTCATAGTTCTCCTCCCTTAGAATTTATGCTTGGGATCTCCTTTTTCCCTTTTCTTCAGTCTCACTTTCATCTTTTGCAAAGTCAAATTCTTAGGTAGGGCATCATCGACTTGTCACTATTGATCATCCTTCATCGTTGAGATTCCATCTCTTGAAAATTGCTCACACAATTTTTTTTTTCTAATGCTAAATTGGCCAGATGATCTGTCAATTTGTTTCCCTCTCTAAGAATATGCTTAATAATTATTGTTCTTCCTTGCATTAGTCTTCAGATTTCCTCTAAAATAGTCACAACTTTCTATGGAACCTTCTAGATTTTTTCTACAGCAGAGAATCAGTTTCAATTATCACTCTATTCATCTGTGTTGTCTTTATGAAATTTAACGCATGTAAAATAGTTATAGCTTCTGCTTGTATATTTGTACAGATCAAATCTTATATCTCTTGAGCTTGTGCTTGCACAATAACCCTCTTTTCATTTTTTACATAGAAACTCCAAGAGCTTCTTCTCAAATTTTCTTTTGAGGCACCATTAGTGTTAATTTTAATCCACCCAATGTCTGTGGTAACTTCCAAACTTGGTCACCTTGACTGTAGGATTATAGTTATTTAAAGCTTTCATCACTATACTCCAATTGTATGGGACATATTTTACAATTTCTTCGATCTCCTTGACTTTATAAGTAAAATCAAAGAATGCATAATTTGATAAATTAATCTACTACGGGATATCTTTCCTCTATGTCGCACCTTATTTCTCCTTTTCCATAACTCTCAAAGAATAATGGTGGGGATAACATGAATTGTGTACTTCACGTGATGAACCAACACCTCGCCGTAAAACTCCCAAAAAGAATTGTTCCAACTGTTAAATTGTGACAAGATTCAAGTGAAGATTTGATAGGAAGATTTTTTCTTCATTGGTATTAAAAGTCAAAGGTA
>JBCEWC010012707.1:0-15644 GCA_038996855.1 Solanum aculeatissimum | reverse complement strand
TCAACAGGGGATTGCCATATTACGTGTAGCCAAAATGGAACTGTAGTTTGTGCAAACAACACTTGCTACTGCCAACGCTGTGACTTATACCCTCCACAAATAATTTCTGATGATGATGAACCTAAGTTTATAAATAGAAAAATGCTCAATTAATATTCACCATTCTAATTGCATGTAAGAATTGGTGGTGATGACCCTCATAAAATTAATAAATATGGGGAAAAAAAGAAATTTTATGTTGTTTTAGCATGAATTTCTTTTAATACAATCAAGATTATATTGTTCTTCTATTATCTTGAGTTTTGGTGCAAAAAATTTTAGACGTTCAGTATGGTTCAGTTCGATCAATCTAATTAGATTTAAAGAAGGAAAAATTGAATAACATTCGGTTAATATTTTTAGTATAAATTATACAAATCTCATACTTTACATGCATAATCTCAATCTATACCAACTTTTTCTGAAATTACTAAAAATTCTTTATTTTTTAAGAAACGTCGATACATAAACATCAGCATTGATACAATGAGAAAATTTAGGGTTATTGATGATCTGTGTGTATCAGTTATTAAAAATTAGACTTTATATCAGTTTTAATATACTGAAAACATTAAAAAACGTATCAGTAATTAATTGGTTGTTTAATTTTTGTAGGTATCAGTGAAACTAACTGATAGTTTATAAACGTGTGTCATGGGAATTTTAGTAATTTTTTTAAATGGTAGGGATTAATAGTAATTAAGTTTATAAATATCGTGTATTTGTGTAATTTTGAATTTACAGGCATAATCTCAATATATACCAACTTTTTCTGAAATTACTAAATGAATATGTTGATTCATCAATTATTGATGATTCTAAAAATGACTAAGCCAACAACATTACATGCAAATTGCAATAGTACCTAGACTCATTAAAAGATCATTGGACTTGGTTCTTTATTATGAATTAAAAATAAAAGAGAATTTTTTCACTGTAAAATGAAGAAATTTCATAATAATATCTCGCTTGTAAATTTATAATAAATTGTACACAACAAGAAAAGAAATCAATCAATATTCATCTACTCAGATATTCGATATGATTCAGTTCGATTAATTCAATTTTGAGCATGGATATATGGAAAAAGAAGGCTAAATGGCACACCTCTCACCTCTCTTTCCTCTTTTTTTTTTCTTCGTTTTATTCTTCATAGTTGCTAATTAGGGAACTTCTTTTGATAAGTAATTTAATTGAATTTTATTTAACATATAATTTTGACACCACATTGATCTATATTGGAGTATAATGTGAGCTTCTTCTTTTTTGACTTTTGAAATGGCAAAATGATTTGTTTACTAGACATTTTGGGCTGATTCTCATAGATTAAACTCTTGTTTCAAATAGTGGTCATAATTAAGACAAAAAAATTAACTCAGGAATTATTGAAGATAAAAGTAATTTTTTTTGGGGTAAGTAAAGATTTTATTTACCAAAGAGAGCAGGTATGGACAAATCCACCATCCTTGCTACTCAACGATTGACTACAGTAGCCTGCTATGGGAATACATTTAAATTTTTTAATCTAGTAGCTATTTTTGGATATCTACTTCCTCTTCCATGAACTTCTCGAATGATATGCCTTACTAATGTATCAACATTTTGTTGTTGCTACTTGAATATTCTCTTGTTGCATTCCATTCACACCCAATATATTGTACTAGCCAAAGCCATTTTATACACAAGAGCCTCTATTCTTCTGCCTTTCATATTGTTGATTGCCCATTGAATCTCTGATGCCTAGTCAAAACATCCACGATTAATTCCTTGCCAGTTGATTATTGCTTGTCAGAGCCCTACTGTATAAGGCCATTGGAAGAATGTGGTCCAGTGTTTCATTCTCCAGTAAACACATCTGACACAAAGATGGAGTAATCACACCCTAAGCAGTCAATCTATACTTGGTTGCAAGTCTTCTATTTACTATAGATATATATAATATAAACAACCATTTTGGAGCTCCTATGTCTGTCCACACCAATGATCTCCAAGCTACTCTTTCGAGTGGAACTCGCATTTGTAAATATATTCTGCTATAGAATATTTATCCATGTTCCTTAAATCATCTTTATTATATCCAGTTTCTTGTAAGTGTACAACAGCTTTCAGGACCCTTTGCACTACCCAGGAAGCATGCTTTGCTTGCACATTCCACACTCCTTGTTGCCTGTAATAACTGTGTATTCAGGCAACCCACAATTTATCCTTTTTCTTGCACAGATTCCACATTAGTTTTCCTATAGCAACCTTATTCCAAGTGTAATTATCTAAAAAAAATTCAAACCTCCATTAGCTTTAGGACAACATAACTTATCCCATGCGATTAAGGCTCTCTTTGAGGTCTCTATATTTTCAGTCCAAGAAATCTTCTGCACATACTTTCTATAACCTGGATAATCTTCTTAGGCAATGTAAAAATTTGACTCCAAAATATTTGTATTGCATGCAGAACATTTTTGATAAGTTAGGCCCTTCCAGCATATGATAGAAACTTCGTAGTCCAACTTGTTATTCTTCCAAGCATCTTCTTCAAAAGAGGTTTACATTGTACTATAAAGACTCGTTTAGTGCTTAAGGACACGCCAAGATACCTGAAAGGCAACTCCCCTTTGACAAACTACAACTCTCTTAATATCATCTCTTGTTGTTGTTGTTGAACTCCCCCAAAATAAATGTTACTATTGTCTAGGTTGGCAATCAGAACTAATGATCTAGAAAATAACATGAAGCTTTGATATATTCCCTGTACTGACTTCAGATCTCCTCTGCAGAATAGTAGTAGATCATTTGATCAGCTGTACTTGCATCTTGGATGGTAGTAAAACTCAGGATTATACTGTAGTCCCTTCAAAATTCTCGTTAAGTAATACATTGTTATCACAATAAGTATGGGGACATTGAATCTCCTTGCCTTACCCCTCTTCTAGCTTTAAAAGGCTTTGTACTCCTCCCATTAATTTGGATAGAGTATGTTACTGTTGTTACACATTTCATCATCCAATTTACTACTTTACCTGGTATCTTCAACTCCAAGAGTAGTTGCTCTAAAAACGTTCATTCTAGAGAATCATATGCTTTCTTTATATCAATCTTCATCATGCACCTTTTAGATATCCCTTTCCTCTCATATCCCTTCACAATTTCATGGCTCAGAATTATGTTATTATTTAAAGCTCTCTCTAGTACAATGCTGACTGGTTTGAATCAATCAAAGTGTTCATGACTTGCTTCAACTTGGTTGTTGTCACTTTAGAGATGATTTTGTATATTGTAGTGCAATATCATATTGGCCCATATTTACTTATTTTGGTTGGGTTCTCCACTTTTGAAATGAGGATTATTTCAGTATAGTTAACTGTATGGTACATCTCCCCTGTTTCAAAAAATTTCAGCACTGCTTGAGTAATCTCTTCCCCTACTACTGCTCATGAGTTTTTGAAGAAGAAGGCATTGAAGTCATCTTGTCCTGGAGCTTTTAGATCACTGATTCCTTGCAAAGTTGTTGCTACTTCTTCTTTTGTTACAGGAGATGCTAGTTGTAATTGTTGGACTCTATTCAATGTTCCATCCCTTTTGACTATATTGACATCCACACTTGTTAGACTGTTAATTGTGTTCTTACTTTGCCTATTTTTCATGTGGTCAAAGAAGTATCCTGTATTTGCATCCCCTAAATTCAGCTACTGCACCCTGGACTTTTGCCTTATTGCACTTTCTTCCACCAGACTCCATTTTTCAAGTTGCTTCCTCAATTTCCTTTCTTGATCTATGTTGATGTGTACCCTTGTTCTGCTTGTATGAGTTGAAGTTCCTCTCTGATATGTTTAATTCTGTCCTTTGCCCCCTTTACATTCGAAGTTATTCAGCCCTTTCAGTGCACTTTTCACCTTATGAAGCTTCTTCCAGATTGTATTCATATCTCCTTTAGGATAAGCTTGCAAAGCTTGTGTTACTATTTGTTGAAATTTTGGGTGCTCTGCAATACAATTGAAGAATCTAAATTTGTTATATGTCTTCCTACTTTGACCATCCAGGACTAGGCTCAATGGAGAGTGATCAGACATCCCTGGACTCAGAATCTTTACTTCTATAACTAACATTTTCATCATCCAATCTGCATTTACTATGGCCCTGTTTATCCTACTACATGTATGCCTATTTGTCCATGTATAAATGCCCCCTAGTAACTTTTGCTCAGTCATTCCAGCATCCATCATGTGCTACATGCCTATTTCCTCCTTGTTCATTGCATTTGTGCCCAATTTGCAAACATTTCGAATAATACTTTGAGACCCATTCATATTGCACAATTTGTTCAAATACCCTAGCATTGGGATCCTCTACTTTCACCTTCTGTGGTAGTTCTCTAGCCACATCCATTTCAATGAGTACATTCTATCAACTTTTGCAGTACATTGACCAGCATACAAAGGCACGCCTAGTCCACTACTTATCCTACTCAATGAATCCATACTCCAGCAGTTTAGAGAAAGATTGGGATACTGGACCCATATAGGGATTGTTTGCAACACTTGCTTATTAAAATCAAAATTAGAACTTCATACCTTCACTACTATAGGCTTGTTATTCATCATATAAGGGTCAAAGTAGAGTACTTCATTTCTATCATCCAGATTAGCAAAACGAACTAAGAAATACCCATCATTATGGTAGTACACTTTTGATTTACTCACCGTATTCACCTTTCTACAGCTGCTATGGTGGGAGATTCACCCACTACATACATTATTAGTGCCTGCTTCCACTCCTCCGTAGCTTTATCTACCTCCTCTTTGTTCAGCTCAACAACCTTCTCACGGTTCTTCATAACTGGAGCCACATAATTCAAGTCTCATACCCTTCACCGACAGCCTGTTCGTATCAAAGAAACTTGCCCACTTCTGTTTAGCTGTATTATTTATTATTTCAATGTTCTTAGGGGAATTACTTTGTACTTGCTCGGTTACTTTATCACCCTTCATTTCGATTTCCTTAGACATCCCGATGCTATTAACCCTATTTCTCAAAGCCTTTACATTACTCGCAGAATTGGGTGTCACCTCTTTAGTTAGTGGTGACCACTGTTCCATAGGCAGCTTCCAGTTTGAACAATCTCATCTCCAGAAATTGCATCTCCCAACTTGGTTTGCAGCACTTCCGCCGTGATAACTTTGTTCTTTCGCCCCCTTGCCATACTGACTTGGCCAATCAATTATGGTATGCCGGTAATCGAATCAATTTTCCAGCAGCCAATCAAGATAAAGTAATTAAGCCAAACAACAAATTAAGCTATATTTTTAGGAAGCCGTCTAATTAGATGTGCTCGAGTTACAGGATGGAATCTAGCTAAATTAATTGCTTATTTATGAATGAAAGACCTAACAGACCTGATCGAATTAGTCCAAAATTAATTAACTCGATTCATCCTATATATTTGATTTTTATGTTTAGACTTGTCCAACCTTTAAATCTTAAATTCGCCGTGCTAACAATACAAGGTAAAATCCATGAGACTAAAAAAAGACCTTAACTTCTTAAGGATGATATTTTTTACCTGGGGTTTTTTTTTCAAGTGTGAAAATATAAGAAATAAAAAGAAGAAAGAGTGATAAAAAAAAGTTTTTTTTGAAATGATGAACAAATTTCAAATTATGACTATTAAGTTGGTGAGACGCATGAAGAGATTGGTTTAATTCAAAATCTCAAAAATTGCAAATTCATGCTTTGTATGGATAAATTTGTTTTTGGGTATGTATATGATAGATTTTATAAGAAGATGAGTGACAAAAAATACATAAAACATATATCTTTTTCTCAATTCAGTCTCAAAATAAACATTTAAAATATATGTTCAGTTTCAAACCCATTTAATTCAAATTATTCTCAAAACTTTATGTAAACGTTGTAAGAAAATAGTCATTCTTCAATTCAAGTAAGACATGACCAAAGTGATTTCAAAACTTCTTTAGGGTTCTTGTGTGTGTATGATTACTTCATAACTTTAAAGAAATCTACTCAATAATATACTCAAAAACAAAATAATGTAATAAGCAAGAAAAACTTAATAGAATTCTAGGATTTTTCCATAAAATCAACGGGAATGACTTAGGCTTGACTTTTAACTAATTTTCTTGAAAAACACTGAAGTACATGAAAGTGAAAGAGAATGAGCATATGTTATTGAATTTATGGCGAAAACGATCTCAAAAACGACGGGATTTTGGTCTAGGATAGGTGAAAAAAGACTAAAATGCTCATGTTTTAAAATTGAATATTGGATACGATGATGGAGCAAGTACGCAACTCAGACTTATTCTATTTCAGTTCTTTTTTGTTTTTGACAGAACACATAAAATACGTTCAAAATATGTAATTTTATGAAATAAGGCATAAATTGCACTCATGGAGTGTGTTTTATGTATATTTATGTAACTCGCACTTGTCGAGTGTGTTTTATGAATAAAATACAAAAATAAACTATGCCGGGGTAGGTACGCGACGCGGACCTGTCGCATACTCTTCCGGTTGTGCAATTTTGCTCCGAAAAAATTATTTTTTAATTCAGTTGGCTTAAAATTCAACCGAGACTACTTTCCCACACAATTTTTTGCCTTGATTAATATTGCAGCCTCAGTTTTGTCAAAAAATATTTGGGATGATGTGTTATGCGAGCAATCTTTTGTCTAGGGGTATTTTGATAATTTTCAAAGTGTAACATTTTTATTAAGATAAATTTCAAATTGAATTTCTTATCTTTGTCAGCTGAAAAAGATATATTTGAGTTATTTATATAACAATAAGAATAAAAAAATGAATAATATATGTGCACTAAGAGGCCATTTGGTAGGAGGTATTAGGAGAAATAATCCATGTGTTATATATGGTATTAGTTAATATTATGTTTGGTAGAATTTTTGAACTCATGTATAACTAATTCATGTATTAGTTAATACCCGATACATGGTATTAACTAATACCTCTCATTTGGTGGTATTAACTAATACCATGTCAAATTTTTAAATTTTATCTATTTGTGGTTTCATATTTACATAATAGACAAAAAATATTTTGCCATGTCAATTTTTTTGTATAATTAATTTAGTTGAAAAGATATTAGCAATATTCTCAAAGTTGAGTGACCTTGTAAGATATAAACATAATATTAAAACTAAAACTTTCAAATTTTTATGTGTAATATAGATTGTTTATTTTACAATTGTTTACCATCTTTTCTATTTTAATAATAGATGGTCTATCTTTATCAAATTAAAAATTAACATTTTATTAGTGATAAATTTATGAAGATCACAATTAGTGCAATTTCATAAATGGAATTTAAAAAGGTAAAATTAATTAAGTGTAATTTTATCTCTACATTTTTGGGATCGAAGGGTTATCTTAGATTGTTATTACAATTTTCCTTTTTCCTACAAAATATGACCAATAAATTAATTATTTTTCTCTAAGTTTAACTGGTAAATTACTAATAATAAAATTGTTCTTATCTCTACAATTTAACCTTTTACCACTCAACTTCTAAATAAAATATATGCAAGTCACATAATTTACTCTTTAATTGATTTTTTAAAAATAATTCTCATTATATTAAACTATGTAACTACCTACCATTTATAAAGAAATAAGCTATAGTGATTGATTTATAAAATCAGTATTTTACATTTAAGAACCTACATATACATTTTTTTTTTGGATTGTCTTCACTTCTCTATAAATACAATTGTCCTAAAGATGATTTTTCACATAAAAATATTATCATATAGTCACCAAAATATTATCTGAAAAAAAGATGAATATGATTTCCTTCAAAGTGACCTTGATATTCACTTTTTTGCTCTTTTGGCAATGTAAGTTCAAGATTTTTTTTTCTTTTAATAATTTGATTAAATGAGTTGATCTGTTAATTTTTTTTAATGTTTTGAATTATTAATTATTGTAATTTATAATATATTTTTTTTATTATTTCAACCAGGTTATGCACCTTCAGTAGCACCATGTCAGTCAGCAGGGGATTGCCATATTACGTGTAGCCAAAATGGAACTGTAGTTTGTGCAAACAACACTTGTTACTGCAAACGCTGCAACTTATTTCCTCCACTACCCACTGATGAGGAGGACTCTAATTTTATAGCTGAAAAATGCTCAAAAAATCTTCCCCATCCACATTGCATGTAAAACAATTAGTTACTATAAATGTTGTTGGTCACCCTCACAAAATAATACAATTATATTGAAAAAAATGAGATTTATTTATCTATCTTGTTGTTTTAGCATGGATTTCTTTTAATGCAATCATGTTTATTCTTTTATTATTAATGATCAGGCTGCATATCCATCGGTTCAATTTAATTTTGAAATTCATCGGTTCGATTTATTGGTTATCGGTTTGTACATATGTTAAATCGTTATAGAATCATTAAGATATTGGCTTATCGATTATTGATTGTTATCGACTTAACCGTTAACATTTGACACAAAATTTTCTTTATTGAAAATTACTCAGAAACAAGGTAACAAACTAAATGAACCATACAAATGAGTTTGACAGATTGCACTTTGCTCAAAAGTAATCACTTTCACATTGTAGAATAACTGAGAGTTTAAGACAGTAAAAAAAATAAAAGTATGAAACTGTCAAGGACCATTATATACTAAATGGTACAAATATAATTATTTAATTTACTATCGGGTTATCGGTTAACCCGTTAAGAAAAAACCTAAAACCGTTAAGAATCGATAACCCAATAATAAAAAAAAATTATATCATTATCGAAACTGCTAAACCAATAATTCGTTATCGATAAATCAATAAAAAAATTTTCAATTCAGGTAATCGATCGAACAAACCCCAGTTAAGGGCGCAAAAAAAATGAATGGTAGGGATTTTTTTGAATTTGTTTTTCATAGATGGTCAAATAAATAAGTTTTCGTCATCAAAGTTATTTAATTATATTTATATGCAAAGATAATTGATATAACATATAATTTGCTCCTTATGTACCAAACTCTAAACAAACATAAGAGTATTTTGATTTTTTGCGTATGAATTTTGATCAAATTGGTTCTTTTTAATTGCATTTGTATTATTATTATTTTTCAGCATATGTGATTTTTGTCTTAGTTAAGGCAAAGTTTTGAGATTTTTGTGTAAGAAAATATAATTAAGTGATTTTGATTGATGAAAATAAATCACTGTTATGTGACTATATTTTGCAAGGGTTACGAATGAATATGTAAGTTTACCAATCATCTATTGTTCTAAAATGGCTAAGTCAATATTATATGCAATAGTATCTAGAATGATTATTAAAATATGTATAAATATATTATAAATTGAATTTATTTGTCTAATACTTATATTTATTTATATTTTGATTTCTCGTAAAATGTTCACTCTATTGTAAAATAGAGAAAATATAAGAATATTAAACTAAAAAGGAAGACAAATAGAGTGCAACATAGAGAATATGTTAATCTCTTCAAGTGTATCTTTTACACTGGGTGAATGATACCCTTTTATAGGATAAGGAAATCATCCGTTTATAAGCTTTTAACCAATACATTAGTATAATATTTAATTAATATAATAAATAGATACATGCATTCGGAAATTGAGTGAACGAAATATCCACCAAATTAAATGGATTAGTAACACACTCCATTACTAAATTATATAGTTTTAATTAAATAGTTTATTATTCATTTTAAAACTATATTTTATATATCAATTAAAATGTAGATAATTTTAATAATAATTTTTTTACTTTTAATAAACTTAAAATGGAAGTTTTATTTTTTTAAGCTAAATAAGATGGAAGTTTTAATTTTTAATCTAAATAAGATGGAAGTTTTATCTTTAAGTTAAATAAGATGAAAGTTTTATTTTTAAAGTTAAATAAGATGAAAATTTTATTTAAAGTTGAATAAGATGAAAGTTTTATTTCTAAGTTAAATAAGATAAAAGTTTATTTTAAAAAAATACATGGAAAAATTATGAAAATGCATACATACGTTAAATAAGAAGAAAATTTTATTGTTTTAACAATGAATAATTAAAGTTTGCAAAGAAAATGAAAAACAATCTAAATAAGATAGAGGATATTTTTATAAACTAACATCTTATTCTTAGAAATTGTGCAATGAATAATATTTTGAATATGACAAATCAAACAAATAATAAAAACTACTTTCAGCATAAGTTATCCCATCATAACTTATCCCTTATCATAACTTGTATCCAAACCAAACGATCCGTAAAAGGGTTACAAATGAATATGTCAGTTTCCCAATTATCAATTGTTCTAAAATGGCTAAGTCAATATTACATGCAATAGTATCTAAAATTACTATTAAAAAATATCTATAAAAGATCATTGGACTTGATTTAGTATTTTGAATAATTAGGAATAAAACATAAAATTTTCCCCATAAAATGAAGAAATTTCAAAATGATATTTCGCTTGTATATTATTTGCAATAAATTATATACAATAAAAAAATGAAATCGATCAATATTTCATAAAATTAGATAGAGAAAAGTGGTAGAAAGATGATTTTATTTCCTAGGCATTCAAAAGCTTTAAATACAATAAATAACAACGATCTAAGATTGAAGACAAGACACACTATTGTTAGCTTAACACAAGACACGCTGTTGTTGGCTTAATAACTGAACTAAAGATTTCATGAAAATTCAAGTTAGGGCATTGTGTGAATCCCTTTGCAACAAGGTGAGCTTTGTATCGATCTAGAGAATCATCCATATTTCTTTTAATGTGATACAATCATTTGCAGTCCATATCATTCTTCGCTGAGTCTCGTGGTACCAATTTTCAAGCTTGATTCTTCATTAAAGCGTCATATTCTGCTTGCATAGTTTGTCTCCACTCTTTGTGGATATTGGCTTGTTTGAAGGTTGTTGGTGTAACAGTGAAGTGAGTTAGAAAAGTGAATTTTTTTTTTGGCTTGGTAATATTATTCTGGGACCTAGTAGTCATTCGATTTACTACATGCTCCAGAATTGACATGTGAGGTTGTTCAGAGATGGGACTTTTGCTGTCAAGAAGTGAAGAAGTTATCAATAGTGAATCAGTGGTTGGAGATGGAGCATTCGGAATTAGGTGCAGAGTGGTAATGATAGTATTAGATTTACGTCTTTGATATATTATCAAAGGTGCAGGTTGTGTGTTTGAGGCTTTGTGATGCTAGAAAGAAGTAGAAAAAAGTGTAGAATTACTTGGAATAGTTGCAGTAGTTGTTAATACTTGGCAAGAATTGAAGGAGCGAGTATTTTCTTATTCTAAAGACAGTGGTATAGGTGGTGGTATATCAGTAGAGGGTGCTGAAATGACAGCTGAATTTAGAGTTCTCTTTGGAGTTAATGTCTCCCCAGGTCAATTGAGAAAAAAATTTCCTGATACGGAGACACATTATCGTAAAAGAAAATTGATTTTCATAAAAAATATCACGACTGATGAATATTTTTTACTGTACTGCATCAAAGCAGAGATGTGCATGATGACACTGAGAAACATCTAAATACACACAAGGGTAGACTTAGGTTCCAACTTATTTTTTGTATAGGATTTAAGTCGTTGATAACAAAAACAATCAAAAGTTTTAAAATTGACATAATTGGGTAGTTTACCAAATAATTTTTGGTAGGGTGATTCGTTAGTTAAGATGGGTGTGGGTAGTCGATTAATGAGATAAACAACATGATGGCAGGCAAACGACCATAGTTCTAGTGGTAGGTTTTATAGAGAAGGGTTTTGGCCGTTTGAACAATATGACGACGACGACGTCAATTATGGTAATGTGTTTTAGTGTGTAGGGAGGCGAAACTAACTGTTCAATCCCATTTTGTTTAAGATAGGACTGAAGACTTTTGTATTCACCCCCTTCATCTGAATAAAGTGATTTAGTTTTTGTTTTGAAAAAATTCTCTACTAAAGGATGAAAATTTTGGACACAAAGAGGCGACTTCACTTTTATTTTTAATTGTATACAACCAAGTATAGTTAGGGTATTGATCAACAAAAATTTAGTAATATAAATTTTTGTCTATTGATAAAACGGGTGATGGTCCCCATAAATCACTAAAGATAACTCGAAGAGGAATATTACTGCATAAAGTGAGTCGTTGAAATGAAAAATGATGTGATTCATTAGAGGAACAAGCATTACAAAATTCAGATTTTTCTTTGGTAGCAACAGATAAAGAAAACTTCTTCAAAATAAAATTTGAAATCGTTGAATGAGGATGATCCAAGCGACAATGTCATAACTGGAAAGAAACTTTGGAGGCAAGGATTGATGAATATTGATAGTCTAGGTGGATGTTGTGGCCACTCATAGAGTCCATTCTTATTTCAGCCTTGTACCAGAGGCTTTTGAGTATTCAGGTCCTTCACAAGAAAAGGAAAAGGAAAAAATTCAACAGATGTTAGATTATATTAACAAAATTTGGCTACAAAAATAAGATTCTTTTTAATTGATGGAGCACATAGAGTGTTAGAAAGCTTGAAAGCAGAATTAGATGCTTGTATCTGAGTTTAACCAGTATGAGTAATAGAAATGGTTTTACTGTCACCTATGGATATTCTCTTATTGCATATGTACTCTTCAAGATTGTGAGATTTAGCCGAGATATGATGAGTTGCACCAGAATCGAGAATCCAAGAGCTTTTTGTTGACTGCAAACTTGAGACAAAGTTAATTAGCCTTAACTTCAAAATGCATGGTTGTGCGATTTGGAACGACATACATCTGCAGTGTGACCAAATTTTTGACACAATTAGCATCAAACAAATTGTCTTGAGTTTGATCTTCAATTTTGTTGATTGTTGGAGCTGGACTATTGAGGTGCAGATTGGTCCCGTTGTTGATTCTTGAAGCGACGATTGCTCCTATTAGTGGCATGTTTGTCTTCTGTGCTACAACAGTTGTGATATTGTAGAACGACTTCTCGAGATCTTGGTGCTTGAGGAACAGCTCATAATCTGTGAGCTTGTGAAACAATTCTTCAAACCTCAATGAAGAGTCTCTTGCTCTTATAGCGATAGAAATTTCACAATACTCGGGGCCCAGGCCACGAAGAATCTTGACAATAAGTTCATCATCTGTTATCGATGATCCAACAACTTTGAGAGCATCAGAAAGAGATTGAACCTCTTGTAAGTATTCTGCAATAGATTTAGAGGCTTTCTTGATAATGTGCAATTGATCGCGCAAGCTAAAAATGTGAGTGTGACTCTTATTTGCATAAGTCGTGTGAAGAAGTTCTTAGGTTGTCTTAGCAGATATTTGTGGCAACAATAGGCGCAATAGTGCGATCGACATATGCCATCATTGCTTGTTGGATCGGTCCTGAGGGAACCAGATTTGATATTTGGGATTTGGCAACGCAAGGTTATCTTGAGCAACAACCATTGATGGTGCCGGTTTTGATCCATCAAGATGTCCCATGAGTTGGTGGCCATTGAGTAGCACCACAAGCTGTGCTTTCCAAGTCGAGAAGTTGAGATTACCTTGCAATTTGGTAGGTAACTGAGATGCGGGATTGAATTGTACCACATGGACAATAGGTGAAATAGCAAAAGCATTGTTGTTGGTAACAATAGCATCACCAGAGTTAATAATAACCGGAGGGATTATTTCTTGAAATGCAGCCATAGGCCCATAGATGAGGAGCGAAAAAAGGATGAAATTCGTAAGAGGCTAGAGGCTCGGATACCATATAAAATCAAATAGAGAGAAATAGTCGAAAGATAATTTTATCCCTTAGGCATTCAAGCTTTAATTACAATAAATAATGACCTACAACTGATTTTATATTATTATCATTATTATATTCAACCACTCAAACATTTAGTATGATTCAGTTCAATCAATTTAATAAGATTTTAAAAAGTTATTGATAACCCTATTTTTTATATACATAAACCTCTTTAGGTCAACCAGTCTTCAGTTCTTGTACCATTGACAAGTAGAACAAGCCTAGAAATCAATTATAGAAAATCCTACACTTTAAGTAACTAAAATTGTGATTAATCAGAATTATTTTTTTCCCTATAAATCTCCAGATCTTCTATTAAATTCTATGCACATCTTGATAGGGATAATTTTCATAGTTATCACTAAATTAAGTGACCACATATACATGCATTTCTTTTCTAGTACAATAAATACTTGTGATATCTAGTCATATATACTATAAAGTAATAAATTAATTAAGGAAAATTTTTAAAGAGATTGCTTTATGAATATCATTCCACTGGATTAACATAGAGGCATCTATCAAAAAATACTTCAAAGGCTTCGATCGAGGTCTCATTAGTGGAAGAAGATCAAATTGTAACAACATAGGAACATGTATTGATGCACCGAATCGATTAATGCTCTGAGGTAGATGCAATGCATTCCACCAATTGACTGAAGCCTTTATTGGTATATCGATCAGTCCAGTACCGATTTTATAGACTTTGTTTTTCTATAAAATGCTAAGGTTCTGAATTCTGATAATAGTCTTTACATAGTAGAGCAGTTCATCATATTGTATTGTCTTGAAATATGAATATGTTTTCATTTAAGTTGACCCATTTTTTCACTTTCTTGTTAGTGCAAATGTTTTATTAGATGTCTAGGTTGGATTTTGGGATTCCTTAATTATCTTCGATTTTTTTTCTTTTTTAAAATCAATCAATCACTTTTTTATGTATCAATCGGGTGATGACTATTTATTTCGAATGAGACAATTTTAAAGAATTTTTTGTAATATTGGAAACTGTAGGGACAAACTAAAAGTTGTCCCTTATAGTATGAGATTTCTTAAACTTATATTAGATGTCTAGGTTGGATTTATCAGTTGAAGCAGGTATCTTGATTATTTTTTTGATTTAAAGTATCATTCCATCTCAATTGAAAAAACAAATAACATTTGAAGAACAAATATATAGATCTAGTTTTGTTTTTTTTAACTTTCTTTGTGTTTGATTTTGCATAATCTTTTTCCAAGATTGTTGTGATGTTTAGAGAGTATTAAGAATATTTGTTTGTTTTCTGTTTTTTCTAAAATTTATATTTAACAAAAATGAGGTCATGCACCTTCAGTGACACCATGTCAGACGACAGCAAATTGCAATATTAAGTGATCAATCTTTTGTAAACCAAAAATGCACAATTAATCCTAATGATTCCAGTTGTATTAAGTAGCATATACGACTATTTTGTGACCCTCAATATGAATAATAATATAGAAAAAGAGATTTTATCTTATTATTTGGTATTTCAGTGTTCTTAAATTCTATTATCTTGGGATTTAGTGCAAGTATTTTCAAGGATCCATGCAAAAGATGAACTGTAGCACTTTCTTTAGGCACCATGCGAAGTATTTGAAATACAAGAAAGAAATACCATTCGGATAATTCATAATATGACCACTCAAACAATCAACTATTATTCAAAGGTGATTTCTCTATTTCCATTTCAGTCTAACAAGCTTCTTTCATTGTAGTACTGGTTGTTCAATGTCTACATGACTTGCCAAAAAGATCATCGAATCCTACCAGCAACAAAGGCCATTTCTC
>JBCEWC010012706.1:0-15646 GCA_038996855.1 Solanum aculeatissimum | reverse complement strand
GTTAACGGCGTCAGAAAAAAAAGGGCAAGGCGCCTGACACCCGGCGCCTTTGCCCTTTTGGTTTGAAAAATTTTTTTAGTTCTGTTTTGATTAAAATCAAAAAATTTGTTGCCCTTTTGATTCCGGACTCTCCTTTTTTCTCTCTCTTCTCTCACCCTTTTCAATATTTGTTCTCTGCCATTTTTGTTCTCTGCTTTTTTACTTCTTTCATTTTTTTAATATTCCGGCAAAGCTCTATATTTCCGATAAAGGATATGAAATGATTTTTTTTCCAGCAAAATTTCGTTATTATTGTTAGTGGTAAGAAAATAAATGCAATGGTGGGAGATTTTGATACTATCAGAATAAAAAAAGGATGAATTTTTAACAACAATGACATACTCCCTGCGTCGGTGAAAAGGATAAGGTTTAAAAGATAAGAGTTAAGAGGTAGAGGCGATGATTTATTGACAATGTTGCCGCCAGAGAAAGACAATTGATGTCGTTGTAGATTTGATGAAGAAGAAGGGGATGGGGGTGGGTTAGTTCACAAATAAATTTTTATTTTTAAAAATTTCTTTTTGAATTATTTAAATAGTGTTTAAAAAAAGAAATTGGATCCAATCACCACGAGTCACCATTCTATTGGTCCATATAGAATGTGTTTGCGTTTGAGATACCCACACTTCTATCTTTTATTTGATTTTTATTTTGTGTCAAATAGATATGAATTTATTAAATTAAAGTGTTTAATAAGTACAAGGCTAGGTTAAGGTGTAAATGAAATATGCGGACGACTTTAAGAGACCACAAATGACTTAAGCTTTTTAAAAAAAAGAATATGTGGACTGATTCATGACACATCTTCTGAAAGGAAGTTTGTGCATTGCATAAAAAAAAAAAGATTTTTAAAAAGACTGATTAATGACACATAATGAATTTGGTATTCTAAAAATGTGTATAGACATAATATATTAATATGTTCTTTGATTTATGATTCAATTGATATTTACATTTTTTAATTTTAGACGTAAACAAATAAATACTTAAATTTATATAAAATTAAAAATAAAATATGTTTGTCCTATATGAATTGAGAAAGGGATTGAAACAAAACAAATTGAATTTTCTTTATTAAAATGAAGGAGGAAATTTCGTAAAAGTGTAAATACAGAACTTACATTATAAAAGGGATACTTATGTAGATATACTACATCTAAAAAATATTTAATTGTAATGATCCTCCAGGTTTTTTTTCTTATACTGTGTCCGTTTTGTCATTTAGAATGTTCCTATAGTGACCCCAGGTCATTTATGATCTGTTGGCGCTAGTAGTTCAATCGCCTGGTCGTTCGTTTGGTTTTTTGCAGGTTTTCGTGTTGGAAGGTATTTATAACTTGAAAAGTCATTTTTGAGTTAAAATGTAGGAAAATGACCCCCAATGGATTTTTGGCAGTTCTATTAGCTTTGGAATGGCCAAATTAGGCTAGAAGCATGATTGACTCGAAAATTGAGGCCTTTAATGTGAATTTGTATCGAGTTTTACAATTTAGTCTTTAAAATTGATCAATGATTGACTTTGATCAACATTCTTGGAAAACGTGTCCGGATAAAAATTTTGACAGCGTGATTAGTTTTGAATGCAAGTTTGGTCTAGAACGACCCTTCGTTCGATTTTCGAGGCTTTCGAACTTATTCCTAGGCCCTCGATGAAAATTGACTAAACATGGTCATGAGAGTGAGATCCACAATCAGTCAAAACAACCTCGTATGAAAAATTTGACTGCACCATTATGTCCGAAACATCATTCGCAATCAAATTTCATATATAATTTGTATTTTTCTGATTCCAAATGAGGGCGAAGCATCGAAATTAATTTTGAATGATTGCTAAAGCGAGGTGGCAACGTGGCCAGTAGTTTAATTAATTTTTTTTTATGTAATATTTTAGTTTGAACATTTCAAAGGCTATAAGTGGATTTCGAATAACTACAACAACAATTACAAGATGATAACTTATTCTGCATTATTTCTATAAAGCATGTGATGAAATGATTGAGAAAAATATTAAATTTAAACCTTAAAAATAAAGAATTCTTATTAAAAACAAAGAATTTCTTGATAAAAGTAATTTATCCTTTTAATGTGTATGCTTGGCACAAATTAGAATTAGTCAACTCAATAGACTTTAGATATTAGATAGTCAACAAATGTATTTTTTTTTTTTAGAATTAAATTATATAATTTTAATCAATATTTTAAAATAAAATTATATCGTATAGTACTTTCATGTGGCTTTAAATATATAAATTTAAGAAAATGAATTAATTCATTTCAATGAAACTCCAAAATTAGTCAAACTCGAGAGTGAAACATGATAAGTATTTCTTCTCACACCAAGACTGTAAAAGTCAAATTTAAAAAAATTCTCCCAAAAGTAATTAATACTCCTATTTCTCTTTTAAGTTTAATTTCTTCCAGGTGTAATATGACTTGGAAAAGAGAAATACTATACAGTTATGCATGTAACACAATATAATGCTGCTATTTTTATCATTAATTAGACAGTTAGAGCAGTGGTGGGATCTAGCTAATTACGTAAAATTAGATTAGTGTGTATTAAAGTTTATGTGATCATTAAATTAATTGTAGGTTTTCAGTAACTATCTCCAACAAAATTTGCCAGATTGTCAAACAATATTGGACAGATAATTATTGCACTTTCTGGATCATAAATAATCAATGAGACGTACGTATGGTTCTCGTTACGGATTTTATGTAATAAATAAAAACATAAAAAGTCACTATAATAAATAAATAATTTTGTGGCAATAATATAATTATTGCTATATTATGTTCAGCGGCAATAAAAGTATGAATATTACGCTAACACTCTATATAAATATGCTAAAGGCTTCATATGCAATGACGTTTACTCAATTACCGCTAAATGTTTTTGTAACAATAAATATTGCCGCAAAAAGAAAATTCTATTGCCACTAAATGTCTCTTTGTTATAGTGACTGCTGATCATGGGGGCAACCTGGGGGCGATTTAGTATCGTTAACAAGTTTCAAGGCGAGTCATATATGGTTGGAATAACTTGGATAATTTGTCTCTTTATATGGTTTTGGACAATCTTCACTGTTACTTGACCTAATATCCATTTTGTTATCATGTCTACATTTGTATAATTGATTCTAACTAGTTTGAGATTGAGATATAGTTGGTTGAATGGTATGTATCTCATATCTTTAGTTTATCAAGGACATGACACAAGATAGAAGAGCATAGGGGTCAATGAGTAGATAGACAATTAGTGGATAGTCGAACGTTGTCTCCCTTTCCAGGGTAGAGTAAGGTTCTACTCTAGAGCACCTAATCTATAAACTTTATCTTATTCATCGATTTTATTTCCAGTGATATTTCTTTTATTTGATATTTTTTTATTATTTTATTTCTTCAATATTTTCATCATAGTTTTTTATTTTCAAACAAAATTTGAAAAATGATTTTGTCAAGCCGATGATTTATGGAAAATAACTCTCTACCCCATAGAGATAGAGAATAAGGTCTGCATACACTCAAACATCTCCTGACTCTACTGGTGGAACAACGGTAAAATAAGTTTTAATTTTCTTACAAAGGAAGAAGACAAAAGATGCAACTTACTTTCAGAAAAAAGGGAATTATATGAGAAGACGACATGGTCCCAATCGTACAAGTAAACTGCAGAAATATTGGCAAA
Source organism: Solanum aculeatissimum (assembly GCA_038996855.1). Lineage (NCBI taxonomy): Eukaryota > Viridiplantae > Streptophyta > Magnoliopsida > Solanales > Solanaceae > Solanum > Solanum aculeatissimum. Next base: position 11,919 of record JBCEWC010012706.1, on the reverse strand, counting down.
CTTGTGTATCTGTGTTTCATTTAATAAGATAATGATATTTGGGGGGACAACTTCTTCCAATTTTTGCCTACCCCTCCCCCCTAGTAAGGGGGTGGATATTAACTTGTCACACTATAAGTTAATGCATATAGAAACTTGACAATTGCCAAATCCTAAAGATAAAAAATTCACAAAAGATCCCATAGTATATTATAGTTTGTATAAAAATCATGGGTAGAAAGCCTTGTTGTTCTAAAGAAGGATTAAACAAAGGGGCATGGACTCCTTTGGAGGATAAAATTCTAATAGATTACATCAAAATTCATGGTGAAGGGAAATGGAGAAATCTTCCCAAAAGAGCTGGTAAGCTTCAAGTTAGTATTTGCTTCTTGTAAATTTGTGTATGATTCATGTATATATATATGAACATAATCCAAATTTGTGTATGATTCATGTAAATTTGCTCCTGAATATCCAAATAACAATAATTACATTCTTGAAAGGATCAAGGACTCTATTTACCTTCTCTCTTATTTGTTTTTTGTTTCAAAATGATTTTTATAATTAATTGACAGGTCTTAAAAGGTGTGGAAAGAGTTGTAGACTAAGGTGGCTGAATTATCTAAGGCCAGACATCAAGAGGGGAAACATATCTCCAGATGAAGAAGATCTCATAATCAGACTTCATAAGCTTCTTGGAAACAGGTCATTATTCAATATTTTTACTTAATTGGTCATTTGTTTAGTATATGCAGTTAGATAATTATACTAAGTACAAACCAAATTGTCACATAGGAAAAATATATATGACATTATTTTACCTTCACTGACTCAAACTTAGATGGTTCTATTTCTACAAAGTAAAATGCAACTATATGTAAGTCTAAACACGTTGCATTTTTCTTTGGGTGTGATGTATAATATTTATATGAATGCTGATAATCAATGCAGATGGTCTTTGATAGCCGGAAGGCTACCAGGACGAACAGACAATGAAATCAAGAACTATTGGAACACCAACATTAGCAGAAGACTTCAAGAAGGAACCGGTTCTGGTCATCAAAATCGCGTAACATCTTCAAATCGTCAGCGCCGCCATCGCTCTAGTCATGCAAAATCAGCCAGGAACCCAATCGCGCAACTACAACAAAATAATCAAGAGCATGCAGTTCCTCATCAGGATTCACAATATTTGCTAACGGACGTTGGACACGGGGGATCATCGTCGTCCTCCTCCCCGTGTTTAGTCGTCTGTACAAATGCAGTTAGGTGCACTAAAGCTTTTATTAGTCCTCCTACTGAAAATGAAAATAATGACAAGGTAGTGACAGAGGGAAATGTGACAACTAATATTGTAACATCTTCATCATCATCATTATCGATTTCATCATTGTCCGAACAAGTACAACAACAACAACAACCGGTGTCAGGATCATATTCGCCAACAAATTTGTCCGTTGAATTGGAGAATTATAACTTCAATTTCATGTTTGGTTTCGATGTTGACGATCCTTTTCTCTCTGAGCTTCTTAATGCACCTGATTTACGTGACCAAATTTTGGAAAGTAGTCCTACAAGCACTGTTGTTAATGGTGATCATGAAGTAATTGGAGACATTTATAACTCCAACAAAAACCAAAAGCAAAGGAGCTATTTTCCTCTAAGTTCTAGTCAAATTGCAATTTTCTCAGAAGAGACGCAACACAACGATTTGGAACTTTGGATTAATGGATTCTCTTCTTGTTGATTATTTCAGATGTGTACGTTGCTCATGACACGACTCATAAATATGCACTTACAAAGTTGTTATTAGTGTCACCTTGAGAGTTTTGAATCAATGAATTCTATTATCTGTATGTAATTATTTTTATTTCTTTTCAACGTTGCGTCTACTCTATCTAAATTTGTCCCTCCCCTCAATTGTATCATGTACTAAATCCTTTTAGTTGATTTGAATTAATGTATTTGATGTTTGTGGGGATTGACAAACCCTTCAAGATTGTCTTTCTTATGATATTAATAAATTAAGACAAATAAATCAGGTCTCTGTTAACATTTCTAAAATTAGTCTAGAATCAATTCTTGGTTCCTCTTCCTTTAATGTCTCGATTTCTGCGTCTTTATAAGATATATATATATATATTTTTCTAAAATTAGGGTTAATTTTTCCTTAGTTGAGAAAGGCATCTGAAGCAAATTTGGCAACATGGGGCCATATTTGTCTTCTTAATTAATACTCCATGAAGGTTATTTTCATATAGGACAATTTTAATTTCTTGCAAATGTTCAAAGGCATTCAAGAAAAACTGAGCAATAAAGATTTGACTTTCTATTTTGAGCATTCAAGGGTGTGATCTAGTGATCAAAAAGACATAATATACTCTTTAACTTTGTCATTTAGAGCTAATATACCTTTTGTTATGAAAATGACTTACATATACTTCTACCGTTACACAAATGGCTCACATATACCATTTTCTTTTAAAGGAAGTGCAAAAATTAATATTAAAAAAAAGGTCCATATAGGGATATATTTGATCCCTCTCAGATACTATTTTATACCTTTTCAATTCAAAGCTAATTCGAATTTATTATTTTGATGATCAAATTTATTTTTTTCACTAATTTTATGTAAAATTTATTATAAAAGTTCCAATTTTTAATAGATTAAAAAATTAAATTACAACTAAGCCGCATAAAAAATCTCTTTTTTCAATTCACACTTATTTTTTTTAATTTCTCTTATTTTTATACTTAAGAATGAAAGGGGAAAAAAGAAACAAAAATAAGAAACTCAAATAATAATAATTAAATAAGTAAAAAATAATTCATGTATGAAAAGATCAAATATACTACCACATGTTTTTATTATTAAAAATTTAAAATAAAAATTTTCACTTCCGATATATAAGAAAAAGATATATGTGAGCCATTTTTATAATGGTACAAACATATATAAGTCATTTTTATAACAGGAAGTATATCAACTCTAAATGACATAATTAAAAGGTATATCTGACCTTTTTCCTAAAATTTTATAGTGATAATAACTTGGCACAAAAGAGGAGACGTTTAGTTGAAATATATTTTCTTCTATTTTATGCTTTAATATTTAATATTGTAATGATATTTCTTTTAACATAAATAAAATACTAGTTAGTGGGATTGGAGCATGCATTTCTTTAGCTAATGTTCTTAAGAATTATAAAAGTAATATATCAAATTTAGTTGGATAATCACGAAATTTTGTGATCCAAATTTGACATATAAATTCTCCCCTGGTCTAATTGGCTTTCATAGCCGTCTTACTAATTTGCCTAATTAGCTTACATAATCATTTTAACAGAATATATAATTTTTGTTACACAACAACTCTAATTTATTAGGATTTTTCATTTGAAAATTAAAATCATTGTTTCAACTCATTCTAAATCTAACTCAATATTTTACTCGACTCATTTATAATGAGGTGACTATATAAGAAACATCCTTAATACTTTCACTGTCTCAATTTATATGAGGTGATTTGACTTGGCGTGAAATTTAAGAAAAAAAGAAAGACTTTTAATATTTGTGATTTAAAGTCATAGTGTGGCTATAGATTATTTCATTAAGGATAAAATAGATATTTTAAATTAAATTATTACTAAATATAAAAATATATCATTCTTTTTTAGACTGACTAAACATAAAAGTAAGCCATGGAGATAAAGAGAGTAACATTTAACTAAAAGAATAAGGTGATTTATCAATTTTAAACATTAGATACATGTGATAACATTTAACCATCATATTCTTTTAGTTGAATGTTATTAAGGGTATCAAGGTGGTCAGATCAACAATTTAGTCATATTTAGGATGAATTGATCCTAAATAAATCCGAACAGTGATTTTATTTATTTTTTTGAAAATAAAATAAAAAAAATCTTGAGCTTTTATATCATTAAAGAAGTATCATAAATATATTTTCGATTTAAATGAAAGTGAAAATTAATTAGGCATTTTTTAACAACACTCATGCAAATCTAACCCACTCAATTTTTATTCTATACCTTTGTAAGGACTTCCACTTAAAGATGTTACTCCTTCTCACCACTCGAATACTCATACTCGAAATCCTCACCCAAAAATCCTCAACAACCTTCTACAATCACTTACATTAGAATCATTACACATTCATGTCTATCATTCTAACCACTTTATGGCCTCTTTGAGGTCAACATCACTTAAAAAATTTCAAACCTACTATAACACCTCTACACTCGCAATCACATTAACTCTTACCACGAGAAATACCTATGTTCTCTCACCTATCTTTTGCATACATTAAGATTTCATCTCGCTCCTCCTTCACATCTATAACCTTAAATGAAATCAATACAACATCATTATCAGAATCAAGAACACTCACTCTCTTCCATCAACCGTTACTCATCTAATATCATCAACGTTGCTATTAAGGGTGGAAAAGAGGATCATTGAAAGGGACTAGAACGAAAGATCATAAGCATGATTCATTCAAGGAACTTGATATGAGAATATTCATAGTGTAATATGATCTCCCTCGTCTTTCAAGGCTCATTATGAGTTCATGGAAACGCAAGTCACATCACATTCAACATAGGGCTGGAAACCTTTAGATTGTGAGATAAAATCAGAATCTCTAAATGAAGTTACCATTTCTCATTCTCAAAACTCAACATGAATGGGAATCAACATGGGTCTAGGCTATGGGCATGACACTCACACACAAGACAAGAATAAAGTATCATCTCAACTGAAGTAAAAGGAATGTATGAGATGGAAAATCATTGATGTCTCATCCTAATCAACTCATCACTATCAAAAGCTCAAGACACATATTAGTTCATTACCTCATCATCTCCCCCTTAGGTTAAAGGCCATCTCTCTAAGTCTGTGAAGCAATTCTTCTTACTAAGCTATAAGTACAGATCTCCACATGGTCAAGGCATCACTATCCCCAAGAACATCTTAAATTTTGTTGTTATACTATACTCAAATATATAAAATCACTACTAAGACTTTCTTCTGAGATACCAATCTTAGATTCCTTTTGTTTCTTTGGGTATCTTTCTAACACTTTCTACTCTTATTGACTTACATAGCCTACTCCACGTCGACAACTCAATTATACTATCTAGGTTCCCATAGAAAGTCATAACTTAGAGTTTCACCCAACTTTACACCATCACAAATACACATCTTAAGTCTCTTCTTATCTAATTATTTATTCTCAATTTATTATTTCTATCTAAGGGGTGCCTACACCATACTCATTGCATCACATTCCTTGCAAGTCAACATCTTAACATCAAATATACACTATAGAAAGACTCTTAGAGAAAATCTCTGACTAAGACTGTCACTGCCATAATTTTATCTTCTTTTTCACACTGCTCCTCAAAATTCTAGCTTAAGGCCTAGTGCTAACATATACATCACACACTTATCTCATATTATACCAATTTATAGCTACTACATAAAAATTTAGGAACAAATGTCTGCTAAAATCTCGTAGCTAAGAATCGACTAGCACATCTTCTATTCATAACTCAAGTACCATTCACCCATTCATGATACCTCCTTATCTGGCTAAGGTCATAAATCTATGAATCTCATGGGACTCTCCCTTCAAAATCATAAACCTAGTTTAAGTATATCACCTCAAAAGTATTTTGTTCCCCTATTCAATACCTATACATCACCCTCACTTATGTGAATAATATAACACATCAACATAAACCTCTTTCTTCTTTGAGCACACTCTAACACATCCTAACAATAACTCTTTCTCGATACCTTATCAGAAAATAAGATCTTGCTTACTACTCTTTTATCAAAACTTATGGCAATCGACTCACCACCCCATTACTTAACTAATAGATACATAACTCTAACTACAAGCCTCAATCAATTATCACTCTCACTATCTGGTTTTTTCCTTTACCACTGTCATACTTTTAGCTCTAGCATGACCCAATTCTACTCATGAATTATAAGACCTCAAATCACACTCCCTCAGGTGGTAACATTACACTTTTATAGACATAACTTTTCCTCTCATGGATAACATCAGAAGCAAGTTTTAGATAAGAAATCTAGGGTGCATCTTGATCTAGCTTTATGCTCGAGGAGTGCATTCTTTTGAATCAATCAACTCAGCATACTAGTCGGCTTTTCTCAAGCCTGGTGTAATCACTTTACCATTCTGATTACTTTATCGTAGAAGAACTCATCGGTAAAGGTCTAAACATTACTATCCTTATCACCTCGTAGATTAGACAGAGTTAAAAGGTTTAGATAAATGCACGAATTATTGTAAGTTTCTTAGGGAATAACTGTATTGCACGATTCAAAATCTGAAAAAGGAAAACTTTTATTAAATGTCAATAGTCCCTCATTTATAGAAGTGGGTCCCTCATAATCATAAATAAGATCCTACAGATATGGCTTCATAGACATCCTAGAACACTTGAACTCTATGCTCTGACACCAAGTTTGTCACACTCCGAGAGGGTACCCTTGGCGTGTTCGACACTCGGAAACCATTATTGGCTCCCAAGCAAACCACTTGGCCTTATCATATTCATTCAATCAACAACAGAGGACTTAGTTTATGTACAAGGAACATTCTAGTGGACTCATCCACCGATGACTCAATAAAATAAGGGTTTAAAATTACAATCTACCTAAATTCATATTTTGAAAATAGTTTGAAAAATACAATTCTTTAAAATAAAAACATCAACACTTTTCCATCATTGTCTTTGAAGCCTCTATCTCTAACCATCTAGATGGTGCCGATGACAAATTCATGGCTATCTCAAGGAATGAAATGCTCTAGAAACAATAGATGATATAAATAAAATGTCTCTAGAAGCAAGAAGGGCTCACCACAACCTGAAAAGGAGAAAATAGTACTTCAATGATTGCGCTTGTTGAAAGCCTTCATCACCTGTATCAACATCATTAAATAATGCAGACCCAAATGGATGTAAGTACGTGGAATGTACGAGTATGTAAATAGATGAAAATAAAATAACACAATCGCAGATACTCAATTCAAGGGGCTCAACTCAACCGTCAACTCAAGAAACTTAACTCAAAAGACTCAACTCAGAAAGATAAGGAACTCAATCAGAATGTCATAAGTCAAGTAAAAATACTATTTAGATAGAGACCAATCACATCCAATCCAATCATAGTACTACCATGACCTATTTGGAGTTTCTCGAACCAACAACTATCATCTATGAGCTGGTAATGATATAACAAAATAGTGTCATTGCTCACCCGTCCAATACTTGCTAGGGTAAGAGACGTTCATAATCTATCAAGTCTCTCTAAGGACTTCAGATATATGGTCCCTATTAATTATCCTATGTTGAAAGCATAATTATTGCGTTCGAGTTGGACCTACTCTCGCTCAATTCGGTGCTCAATACTCCTTTAAAAACTCAATACTCATAAAATAATCCATCCAATCAATGAGTCTTATAAGGACTCTTATCAATCCATCATAATCAAGCCTTTCTACCTATCAACTATTCAATTAGTTTTCAATCCCATCTTTCAAGAGGGGTTTAGACAATCATTAAGGGGACTATCAATTTAGACTAGTCATTTGAGTTCAATTATGAAGACTCGTGGAACCATCAAGACCTATCAACATCATCATCACCAATTACAATCACAATCATACGAAGGCTCTAAACTCAATCCTTAGGTTTATTCATGCAAATTTAAATTAAATAATATCTAGGGTTTATACTAAAAATAGGAGTTCAAATCATTTGTTTAAGAAACAAGTTCATAAAAATATTTACTATGCAATATCACATAAAATATATATTTCAAGAAAATTCTCAACAAAACCTTCATGGAGATGCAATCCCTTCATAATCAAGGTTACATTCATATTCAATACTATTAACATCATAGCTTTCACAATTCATGCTTCTATTCCCAATCAATGCATCTAGACATTCAAATCAAGAGACAATATAGTCGGGGTTTATACAGTAAATGATGCAATTCATATATTTAAGAGATTAACTCATGAGAATTATCAATCCTTTAATATCATGTCAAAATATTCTTGGGTTTTAGGAAGAATCTCAAGAAAACATTCATGGAAGGCTAAATCATTCACAATTCAACTAATTCGATTTATGGGGCACATGGAAGAACTATCCCATGCTTTAGGTTTAGCTTTACATACCCGAAAGAACAAAAGTTCTTGAAGAAACTCTTGGCTTAGAACCTTATAGATTGAACTTGACAAATCCTTTTATGAAATTCTTGAAGTTTGAATAAGAATCTTGATTCAAAACTCTAGGTTCTTAAAGAGAATCTTAAACTTCGAGTCTTTAGATATTGCGAATTTGGAGAAATTTATTTCTTCAAGTTCTTGATCTTTGGTAGAAGAAAAATTGGGGATCTTAGGAGTCACAATACTTATAATGATGTTATTAGATTATAACAAGGTCTTTGGGAAGTTATTTAAGGATAAAAGGTCAAAAATATTTTTTGGAAAAGTTAAATAATCATCAAAATTGAAAAAATGACCTTTTGATGTTCGACGGCCAAAATGGTGGTTTAGGGGCCCCATCACCGAACCATATAGTGGTATGCCGAATGGGGACCTTGGATCACCCTTTTTGACTAATTCTAAGCTTTCTTGGAGCGTTTCGGCAGTCTAAATCGATGGATCACTGAAATTTACATATTCGATAAGATTCAGTAAAATAATCATAACCTTTTACTCCAAACTCCAATTAAGGGAAAATTAGATGCATTGATATAATTCTAAGATCTTTAATTTGATATATTATGCATTACCTAACTCATTATGTGCTGCGAGATATGACCATTTGAAGTTGACCCTTTTATGAACTCATACCGAAACTTAGCTGATCTCTAAACTCATGTTCATGCAAACTCAATAATGTTCAAAAATCATCTTTGTTAAACATACAAACGACCATAAAGTCTTAATTTGAAATAATGCATAAAATCTAATATAGTCCTTAATTAGGATTCATGTGAATGAAAACATGAACACACATCCAATCAAATACTCAACTCATGAACATCATCAATATGTTTTTATGTATAAAGAATTCAATTGGATAACAGACAACTCAAGAAATCAAATAAAAAATTAGGGTAAAACTTTACTCGAACTCAATTACAAGGAATTAACATGAGGGGCATCTGGATGAACTCAATCCAATGCTATGAGTAGCGTTACATACCTGGAAATTCAAATTTTTGGAGAACTTTGAAGAACACTCTTGATTCTCTTGAAACCCTAGTTTTTCTCTTCTTGAAACCTTGTTTAAAGTCTTGGAATAGGCTTTGACTGTAAATAGACTGATTAGTTATGTTTAAGGAATAATAAAGGTGTAAAAACCTCGGGTTTAGGCTTTAAAAAAGCGGAAAAGAACAAAAAAAAACTTTCTTAAAAAGTTGTCAAAGTCTTCCACAGGCTCATTTATGGCCCGCAGAAGATTCCACAGTCCGTAGGAACCCATTCGTAAACTTTTTGGCAAATTTCGGAGTTACTGGATTGATCCACAAGCCCAATCTATGACCCGTAGAAGTTTCTATGACCCATAGATGGATTCGTGAAGTTTGGGGCTCAAAATTATTTATTAGGACTTTTTTCATGAGTGAATAGTACGGGTCATACTTTAATCCATGACCCATAATAGGTTTTGTATATCTAACTCTGCTCTGGAAGTCTTCAGTAAAATGAGCATAACTTTTGACTCTGAACTCCAAATGAGGTAAAATTAGTTGCGTTGGAAAGATAATTCAAAGATATTTAATTTTGTAGGTAGTAAGACATATAATTCTTTGTGTGATAAGAATTATTGTCATTTAAAATTGACCCTTACATAATCTAATGTGAAAACTCAATCAATGGGAAAGTTTTGCACTCGACTAAATACTAGGGGTCTCTTATGAACCTAATCCACTTATAATAATCTTCACACATATAGGAATTATCCTTAAAATATAGGTACATGTAAGTCATAACTAGGTTTAAGCCTATATACTTATGAAGAAAAAATTTGGATCTTTTGAATAGAATTGTGGGGTATTACAATATCTCCCCTTTAGGATCATTCGTCCTCAAATGATGAGTGAAACAAGAGTGAATTCAAGGTACGAACAACAATTGAGATTCCACTAGATCAATGAATCACAATCAACCAGTCTAGATAGTCATAGATCAAACTTAGAATAGACAAATCAGGTCATATCGAGAATAAATATATTACCTTAGAAATTTCACCATCAGGCATGCATAGAACATCAGAACTCAATCAACTCAAATCATTTAGACATATCAACAATCAGTTAGTAGAACTCAAGAAGGAAGCCATCAACTCTAATCGAGAATGGGATCATCGCAACATTGAAGTCTCTATGGATAACTCTCAAGCTTAGAACCTTATCTCAACTAAGCTCCCTTTCATGGCACTACACTCCATCAACTAAAGCTTATGGCTCCTATTCAAATATATGCCTAACTATATTCTCTTATTTTGTTTAAGCCTAATTCTGAATCCCAAAGCATTATTCCTAAGATTACCATACTCATCAAAACTAATCCTTAAAACTTAAAATATATACCTCCGTAGGAACTTTCATTTAAAATATCACTAGTCCTCTCCATTATATCACTACTCTTACTTGTAACCCTCTCCAAGAAGTCGTTAATAGCCTAACACCAATACCCGCATAATAACAATCATGCATTCAAGCCTATCACACTAACCACTTCGACCATATCTAAGAATAATCAAGCCTACTTTATTTTCTACCCCCATCATTGAACGTGCTCTCACTCAAAGAATCACTAACATGCTTTTGCCTAGATACACTCCAACCTACCTTTACCTATCTATTGCACATCATAAGGTTTTATCTTTCTCTTCCTCCACATCTATAATCTAAATGAAAGGAGGACATCCACCCTTACTCATCAGTAATAACTCATCTTTTATCACCAATATCACTATCAAGGTTGGAAAGAAGGATCACTAGAAGGTCGTAGAACAAAAGATCATAAGAACGATATATTCAATAAATTTAATCTGAGAGGTTCATAATGTGATACAATCTCATTAGCCTTTGAGGACCTATCATTCATTTATGGAGTCAAACATACTGTGAAACTCAAGTCGTATCTCATATGACATAAGGTTGGAGACTCCGAGATTCATGAGATAGAAGTACAACTATCACTCCTAATCCTCATATCTCAATATGGATGTGAATCAACATTGGGTACACGAGTCTAGGTTATAGGCATGATGTTCATTCACAAGAAAGAAATATTGCCTTAACCAAGCTATAAGGAATATAAGAGATAGAAAAGCATCAAGGCCTCATCCTGATCAACTTATTACTATTGAAAGCTCAAGACTTACTTTAGTATATTAACTCCTAATCTCCTCCTTAGCTCAAAGTTTCACTCCCTCAGTCTGCGAATCGATTGTCTTTATTAAGCTATAAGCTTCTCCTCCACATGATTGGGGCATCACTTTCTACAAGAACATATTTGTCACGACCCAGATAGGAGGCCTAGATGTGACATGGCGAAGGAGAACCCAAAAGTCCTCGATCAAGCCATTATAGTATCATTACACTCATCATCGGTTCGGAAACACAGAAAATAAACACATAACACATAAATTCTAGGGAATTGGGGGCTTGGGATTCAAACTATGGGGATATTTTTGAGAATGGGATAACATAAGTTCATATAGCACATGACAATAATCTCTAAGGTAACGGGAAAAGGGAAATTCAAATATGGGGGTACACTGGGATTATGGGACTTACCACATAAGCATATAGTCATTCAAATCCCCAACATTCATATCATAAGAATAATAAATGACA
>JBCEWC010012705.1:0-15646 GCA_038996855.1 Solanum aculeatissimum | reverse complement strand
GTTTCGAACTTGAGACCTTGAAAGGGAGCAAACCCCAAAGCTCAAGTCTATTACCACCAGGCCAACCCCTGAGGGTTTAGTGTGACTGGCATAGTTACATGATAGTGTAAAAAAATTCTCACTAGAGGACCAAATAATAACCCATCACTCAAGTAAGGACCTTAAAAATAGGCAGAACAATTAAATAACAGTCAATCATAGTAACCAGCTTCTCACAATGTGAATGTCTAAACATGAAAGCATTTCACGGAACAGACGAATACAAATGTACAATGACTGCAGAAAGTGCAACATAAAATTGACAATAACATCTGCAATACCGACACATGAGCAGTATTGTGCAATGTATTATGAATCTATAATCTTTTCTTTTCGATGTATAGCTATACATCTACAGACTACACCCTTGCAAGGAACTTCTTAAAGAGGTGTTATTGTAAGAATGCTACAAATGTCACAAGTAAAAGTAGCATCAAGATGTTCGCCGTTCGGTGAAAGATCAAAATAGGTCACATCAAAAATATAAATAAGTCAGAATATTTTGTTAACATACAAAGGAACCAGGGCAGCGTGCCAATCATTAGCAAGAAACAAGCACTTCTGTCCATAAGTGAACCCTCCCAGTGGAAGAAGCAATGGTGCTTCACATGCTGCGTGACAAAGCAAAGTGAAGCGAAACTGCTTACCAAAAAGATAGGGAAGTATTATCACTAGCCATCACATTAAACCATATAGAGATGTGATCATCATGCATGACAGAGAGTAATATATTACCTGATTATCACCAAATGCACCATAAATATCACCATATGGCGTTCCAGGTCTCTGGTAAGAAGGGTGGTCCACAAATACCTGATAGCAAGAGCAGTCTACTTCTTTACCATTAAATCATAATTATGTACTTAACAAGAAACATTTCTATTAAATTTTAAAAAAAGGCATATACAACAAATTTATCATCAAAAAAGTAGGCTGACATCCTAACAACCATAGTCGGCTTTAAGTTAATTGAAATCATCCTCGAGTCAGTCCAGTTGATGTCCAAAAAACAACAGTGAAATTTAAGTTGTTTGCAAACACCATCCTTCACTCAGACATTCCTCTGCTTGATGCAACCAGTTAATCATTAGAGGGGGAGAGAGAGGAGCAAAAATAAAACTAGAGAATATACCATCAAGTACTTTATCCAAAAATAATAATTAAAAGTAAGTAGGGGAAAAGAAAATGTATGCAAAATGCTCTTACCCAGTCAACACCTGCCCTGTATTCATGGTAGAAGGCTACTTCCTGCGCACCACCAAAGCAATGGACCGTGGCCCGCACATCAAGGTCAACAACACAGGTATACTTTTCATCTGAAGGACCTCCATTTAAATACCGAGGTGAAACAACCATTACACGATGACCCCGACCAGCTAGTGCTATTGGCAAAGAACCACAAACATCTCCTAATCCACCAGTCTTAGAATATGGAGCTGCTTCAGCAGTAACAAAAATGATATTGAAAGTTAATTTGGTTGGGGTTTTCTCCATCTCTTCAGCATCCTCACTCAAGTCATCTCTATCATTGGCTACAATATCATGAGATTCTACCATTGTTGCATCACCTGCAACTGAAAAGAGTGTGCACCATTTTCATTTTCTTTGAAGGCAAAACTAGAAAAAGAAAGTTAAGAAACTAGAATGTAAGCACTATCATTACTTATTTTGGTACACAAATACATCAGGTATATAGGCAATTAGTAATGAACCTAAACAAATTCAATAAATGAGTTAAAACTCCGGGTGTTTCTTCATATAAATTTATCTTATATATTAAAAAAAAATCCTTCAGCTTCATACAATGGATATAGAGAAAAACTACCAAATGATAAATGGAACAAACAAAGGCAATGTCATGAGGCCAGCCAAGCTCATGATCCCAATCACACTCCAGTCTAAACCTAACTTTTGACCAGGCACCTCCTACTATCCCACCAATTGTAACCTTTTCTAGCTGCAACATGACAAGTCTTTGACCAGCGATAGAATCAACAAGTATACACATGTTTGAAGCATGCGAAAACTAACAAACATCAGTATCTCAGAGTGAAAATCCATTAAATTCTTTTGGGTGATAAATTAACTAGTCAATAAAGTAAAGTTCCAGAACTTCACACTTAGTATCACCATAAACATCGAAATAGTTCAGCATTCTTAGTGTCACCACTAACAAATAGTTGAACATCTAAAGATCCAATTACTATAAGAGACGCTGATCCAAAAGGTTTAAACAATAGGTATTGACCATAATCGTATAGTTGAATTCGAACACAATCCCCGAACACTTCAACAGATCTCATATAGTGTAATTACCACGCTAAATGTTCCCAGCCTCTGTTTGCTTCATCAGATACAAACATCGGTGTAAACAAAGTCATATCGATCACTTTTTCCATCGGAGCTATGAGCATTTCTCCAAATCCAAACTACAAAATAGAGTGGAACTCTTTCCATTGAATAAAGCTTCTAACCATCCATTCAGCCTCTTCTCTTTTAAGGTAGAAGTTGAGGTCGTTACTAAAATTGGCACCAAGGGCACTGTATAATCAAATGGGGAACTATGAATTATGCAATCTTCAAAAATAAGACTAGTTGTAGCAATCTTCAAAAATGGGGAACTATGAATCATGCAATCCGTTATTTCTTTCTCTATATTGTTTTGGACCTTTTTCTTGCTTGAGCTGAGGGTCTATGGAGACAGTAGGAGTAAGGTCTGTGTACAAATTACCCTCCCCATACCCCACTTTATGATATTTAAGTGGGAATGTTGTTGCTGTTATTGGAGCAACTTGAAAACCATATCCGGATAAAATTACACAGAACACAGAAAAACAAAGAAAATACTGAATGGTAACTTCAAATTCAAGAAAACTAAAAAGGCAGTACCAGAATGTGGAATCAATTGAAAACCAACAACAGAGCCAGTAGCATCTCTCTCAGGGCCCAAAAGAAGCGCTTCTGACATTTTCTTATTTTCCGCAATTGATGAACCATCTGAAGCACTTCCGCTACCACCACCACCATTACTAAAAGAACTTCTAACACATAAAGATTGGATCTTTCTACTCCTTCGTCCCTTCAACAACCAAGAAAACCCCAACCCCACTTGCCTTTCTACACTCAAACCCTTCACACCTCTCCCTGACACACATAAACATGACTTGTTGCTAAGATTTGTGGGTGTTTGCAGAGACCCCATTTGGATGTTAACACCTGCCGTAAACAGAATGCATAGATAACAATAATGTACGGGACAAAAAGAAAGAAAATCTAAAAAAGTAAAAAGGGTCCCTGAATTTTGTACTCAGTAGTATGAAACACTCAAAAAGGAATACTGATGAAAAAAAAACCACAAGTACCGAGGAGGAGGTCAGCAGGTCCTCAAAACGGCATCGTTTAGTTCGGTTAGTTAGCGCGAAAAATCTTGCAGAGTGACAAGTTGGGGATTCCTCCATCACGGGCCCGTATAAATATCCCCGTGAAAATCTCACCGGTCACTCTGCCACTTATGCTATATTTGGCATATCTAAAATAATTACTCTATTTGCTCATAAGAAAAAAAAAACAATAATTGTAATATCCACAAGAATGCTGCTAGTGCTTTCTATCCTTTTGAAATTGTATTACTTTTATCAGTCAAAATTTAAAATTTGTGAGTCTGAGATTCTAAATTTCCTTTTAAGTTACTAAAAATTAACAATTTGTACATATTCACTAAATTTCTTATTACAAGTACAAAGTTTGTACCAAACTTACCGAGTTTGGCTGAAATCTTAACCAGCACATTGATTTCACCCCCATTTACTGGGATAGTAGTTATTAGCAATTTGACGGACAGGCCTACCAAAAGAATAGTTAAATAGACGGTAGAACTATTATCAAAAAGTAGGATAAAGGATATATATAATGAAATTATTAGATAATAATTAATAATACAAAATGAGAAAAAAATTAAAGCAACCATATAATCACACTAAATCGTTCATTATATAAAATAAAACTGTTTATCATTATTGATTTTGATTGACTTTTCTACCCTAGCATCAAGTCATCTCCAATTTTGTTATATATGTAAATTTAACGATAAAAAAAATTTAAATAATTATCAAAACAAATAATATATTTAGACTAATACATGGGATACAATTTTCTTCAATTTTTATCTCCTTTGCTTCCTCCTAAAGCCATAGAACCAAATTTCTTGTCCAATCAATGGTGAAAGTTGATTCCTTCCTTCCCCTCCAATTCCCTAAATTGGTTTTTAGTTTTAAAATTGGCAGGATAGTAATATAATATTTCTTTTTTAATGAGTCAAAAAGTTTGTTGTTTTTAGGATTTTTCATATATATTTTATTTAATTACAAATGTTACTATTTACAATATTTTCCCCTGTAATTCTCAAGTATGTAGAATTTATTTGGAATAGAACCTTCACTTTGTACTCCATTCTTACAACAAAGGAAATTGTACAATAATAACGGTAAGTGTTGGTGGATAAAGTTACTTCACAAATGCGATGTCTCGATGGTGTCTGGTAGAAGATAACAAGTACCTGATGAAATAATTGAAATAAGTGTAAATTGATGCAAACACCTCTGTTAAATGTAAAATAACAGCGGAGAAAGAAACTATCGATATAATTAAAATTGTGAAAGAGTATCGTATAAACTAGCTATTTGTATGTACAACCAATGAAGTAAGTATTAATTTGTCACACATTTCAACAATGAAAACTACATCTTAATCCCAAGTATTAATATTGGCATACATTTATCATATATTACATTCATTTCAAAGATTCAAACTTCATATTAACCATCCAAATTCAAAGTAGGATACAGAAAACAAAAACAATAAGCTATTAGCACAAAGCAACAGCATTATTGATCAGTACTTTATTTACCAACCAAAAAAGAAATCAACTAAAATTATATCTCCAGGGATGTGCTCCTAATGGTGAAGCCCGATCATCGCCACTTGATTCTGGACTGTAAGTTGCCATCCACTTGTTACCATGTCCACTATTGCGATTTGCAGTAGTTTTGGGACTTGGGCTTCTTGAGGCTTGATAGATTGCTGTTGTACTTGTCCCTGAACTTGATTCAAGGCCCAAACCATAGTGTGCCCCCTTCCTTGTCGATACATTCCAGTGGGCTGCTGGTGGGCTACGATGCTTAACAAGGCCTGGATTCCTAACTTTGGCTTTAGCAGACTTAGTTGGGGTCATGTAGCTTGGGACTGTATCAAATTTTGAGTGACCTGCCTTCCGGGCTGAGTATGGGCTTGTTTCAGCTTGATCAACGGTGTGATGGGCTGAGTTGATGGTCTCTGAGTCCAATGGACCAGTGATTAGGTCCATTTCAACTGTCTTTTCAGACATGTCACTTGTTGTGGAAGGTGTCACATAGGAGCTGTCCCTTTGCACAATGTGTCTTGAGTATTGGTATGGTTGCGAAGCCATCCATCGCTCCAGCCAACTCCAACCCCATTGTGACTTTCCGTGCTCATTGCCAAACAATTCAGCGTCCTCACCATGTGGATCAATGTGCAATAGTTGTTGTTGCTTTTGCTGTCAGCATCAATGATAATAGTATGACAACATTAGAACTTATCAACTGACAAAAATGCATAATTCATTCTAGTTAGGAGTTAGATTTGTCAAATGGTCACTCAACTAACAGTTATTATCTCACAAAATCACTTTGATGTGTATAACGAAAACAATTTTTGATAGGTACTAATTGTGATAGCTAACCTGATAGGCAAAGGCATAAGCAAGAGCTCTTTCTCTTTTCATTTCAGCTTCAAATTTTCTCCTACTACTTTCTTGGATCTTGTCCTTGCTTTGGTTCCTATTATCCCAACCTTCTGGCCCTAACTTCTTGATGGGGCTGGAGTGCTTGTGTTGTTGCTCTTCAGCAGCGTGTCTTCGTGCTTCTTCTAGCTTGCTCTCGAGCCTTTCCTGGACTAACTGGAGCCTTCTTGCTCGTACTCTGGCCTGAACACGTACTAATGCTTGCATACATCTCATTGTCATTTGTGCTTGTTTCCGCACATTATGTCCCCTCACTAGTGCTTGCAGCCTCACCAATCCTTTCAGAGCACGCAAAGCTCGTCTTGCCTACAAAATTAGTAAAATTAATTATTATCAAGATCTAATAGCAGATTTAGGACAATGTAACATGTTATTAGTGTGATACATAAACAAGAATTTAGTTAGGAAATTATCTTACCAGATAGCCCCTGTAGTATGATTGAATAAGCGTGGCAGCCCTTTCCTCTGTGGACTGCCCGCGACCATAGCCACCAGCTAATCTGACGACTTTAGCAGCCGCTTGAGCAGCTGCAACAGCTGCCTCAGCGGCTGCAGCCGTGGCAGCTGCAACAGCAATGGCATGGTTATGATCCTCAGCTACAGTAGACGATGAATCAACGTTGCTCCCTCCATTACTAATAAGATCTGGAGAACTCCCTGTTGGAAAATGTTCTAGTGACACAACTTCAGGAGGTTCAGGTTGCTGCCATTTGCTGTCTAATTTTTCCTTCTGAAAAACATCATACAACAATTAAACCACCTCGATCATCGCGCCATTAATTATTGCTTAATCAACATTAAAGACTCTGGATATAATTTTTGGATGAGATAATTGTGACATCAGAGTGGTGGTAGTGATTCGTGATGGAGAAGTAACGTAAACAGCACATGTTATTATGAATGTAGGTGGGAAAGAAATAGGTGGATTGAAAGCTAAAAGTCATGAATTCATTTGGTGTAGGGGGACCAGTAGTAACCAAAATGACTATGTAATTTATTTCTTGAAGGGGAAAAAGGCTGTGAATTCCAGCTTCTCATGTACGCCATATGGTAATGGAACTTTGTTGTAACAATAATAACTATGTCTCAATACCAACAAATTATAGTACGTTACACGAATTTTCATGGATCATGTTTCTCCCTAAAAACGGATGAATTTATCAAAAGAACCCAAAATGAGTATAATTACTATCATTGCCTCATTGGTATTCGTCTTATTAGAGAGGTCCGTTGGTAGGGGACAAAAATGATGGAATAAATAAGAAATAATTCTAAATTTTATCTTGAAACTGTGATATCTTGTATCTCATACCAAACGATTCCTTAATGAATACCAATTATGCTAAATAATCCTCTTTTAGGGAAATTGAAAACAAATAAATAAACAACAATTATCATGGATCAACACAAGGCAAGAAAGCAAATAGAGCTTTCCCCATTATTAATAAATCATTGTTAATTTGGATCATAATATTAAATATCAACAAGGACCACCCCCATCCCCACTTACCCCACCCCACACTCCACCACCACAGATTATCTCTAAGCATGCATAACCCAAACAATATCTTTCTGCAATACATACTTAGAAATTTTAGTGACATCAAAATTCTGCTTTTGCTCATCTTTTTCTCCATGATCTTGAAGATCAGTAGCGAAATGAAGAAGTCAAGAGAATTCAACATCTATTATATATATACACAGAGTGTTCGGATGAACCCCTTGCACACATGTGGCTCTGTCCCTGCACAAGAAGTGAAAAAACAAAACCAGAGATTGAACTAACCTTCTTGTCTGGTGAATCTTTAGGAGTCTGTTTAAAAACTCTCTTCACAGATGAAAACCAACCACTTCCTTTCTTTCCCATATTCAGCCAAAAGAATTGACCTTTCTGTCACAAAAAAAGATCATAACCATTAATAAGACAACAAAAAAACAGAAGTTCAATTTAATTCCCTAGTCAAAAGGAAACCTTGGGAGAGAGGACTATATTACTATTGTTGAATCATGATTTGTGTGCATAAGAAAACTGAAGAAAGAAAAAGTGAAGGAGAAACAGTTTGGTAATAATTAATAAAACAGAGTAGTAAGTGCAGACCTGCTTATTTTGCCGTTAGTATTTATCATTCTCACGGGGTCACACTCACAGATCAACAAGACTGCCTTTTTCCCTTTGTTTTAGTCAGTGGCGAAGCCAAGATTTTTATTAAGGGGTTCAAAATTTTAAGAAAACAAAGGGACTCGATACCTATTATATATATGCATAAAGAATTATTTTTACCATATAGTATAATTTTTCACCAAAGAATTAACCCCTCATCTTGTTTTAGTCCCTCCCTATATACTATATACAACATTACTACTATCCTCTTTTATTACCATACATACATACAGTTGGCCTCACTTAAAAAGTAGCTTCTTAATTACACACATACTCACTTATTTTAATATATTTGTACTATTTTGACTTGACACAATTTTTTTTTTTAAACTTTTTGAATCATATGTCAAATGTATAAAATATCCTTTAAAGAGTTGCAAAAAAATAGATATTTTTTTAAAATGGACTATAAAAAATAGAGGAGTTTTTGCATATATTCACTCAAAAAAGTTTTAATTATGCCCCATAACTATAGTTTGGGTAATTATATTTCGCAACTGTAGTGATAACAGTGTTTGTATAATTCGAGCAACATTTATATATATTTGTATAATTCACTATACAATTCACAATTTTTGTATAGCATTTGTATGATTCGCTAGACAATTCACAGTGTTTATATATTTCGCTATACAATTTGATTCGCGCATAGCATTTGCATAAATCATATGAATTATACAAAACTCAAACCGAGTTATATGTTTGTATCTATTACACTATTTTTGCCCTTATTCACGGGCCTTTGGACATTCATTGATTCCTCCTGAATAATATGTAAGCACTCAATATTTCATTTATTGTATTTTTTTTTCTTTCTAATAACATGGTGTCCGGTTTATTTTGAGCCATTTTTATTTTAGTGTAATTAAAAATATTTATCACTTTTCATCATTCAAACCCAATATTATTGACACACTGTTCCAAGAGATTTATTCTATAATTTAGGTAAATCTTATAAAGTATAGATTGGAAAAGAGACACTTAACATGAAAATATTATTTATGGAACTAATATTTTTTCATTTCCTTCATGAAAATTAAAGTTACTTTCTTAAATTTTAAGAATTAGAAAAAAATAATTTAGTTAATCAAACATTAAAAAAAAAGAAATGTAATTTTAGACGTCCTTATTGAAACTTTTAATTTCTTAACAATGGTGTCTGACCAATTTGGACTTGCCTACTTCAACTATTCTATTAATTAATCACCTATTACTAGGTCCAAGCGATTTCTCAACAGCTATTTTCAATTCTTATAATCTTTCACATCGAGTATAAATTACTTTTCATCGATACAAATAGATAAATAGAAAAAAATCATTTAATATATGTATTTTTGTCTCTGTTGAAATTTAAACCATCATGACCTCTTATCAGGGGCGAACCTAGAAAGGAGAAAAAATTACACCGTATATATAAGGTAAATTTTCTATATTTTATATATATATTAAACTTGAATTTCTTAAAGAATAAGTAAAGTTTAACATAATGGTAGGTTTTTTTAAAATGAACCTTTATGCTTGGGGTTTAAATCTCACTTAAAATATTATTTTTTAGCTTATTGTATTTTGTTGATTTATTCACATATTTATACTTTTATTATATTTCAAACTCCCTAAGTTAAAATCCTGGATCCGACAATATCGTAACCTTTCCCAGCTTCATTAGCTGATAGGTCACATGGTTGGGTGTTAGTACATTTTTTTAATTGACAAAGAATACTTTTTCCATTAATATTACAATGGATATATGCTGAGATCTACACAGTTTAATGTTACACCAAAAGAATGAAGTGAACTAAATAACATTAGGGATAAGTTGAGCACGAGGGTCGTGCTCTATAATTATAATTTGGGTAACTACATTTTGTAACTATAGTTATAGTAGCATTTGTGTGATTCATGCAACAACGTTGGTATATGTTTGTATAATTTACTATACAATTCGTAATTTTTGTATAACGTTTGTATATTTCGCTGTACAATTCGTGCACAACATTTGTATAATTCGCTATACAATTTGTCGTGTTTGTATATTTCGTTATACAATTTGATTCGCGCACAACGTTTATATAAATCACACGAATTATACAAAACTCAAACTATAATTACAACTAGATATTTGTCGCGAGCGTAATTAATTCAAAGTATAGCTAAGTTAACTAATTAATTTGTATATATTTGCTTATCCGTGTAATTTTTCTATTAAATTATAGGGGACTATTGAAGCTGAAATGGACAAAAAATAAAAGGTGTAATCAATATTACTCCCTCCGTCCATCTTTACTTGACCCCTATACTATTTTAGGATGTCCAACAATACTTGTCTAGTTTATGAAATCAAGAGATAATTTTACACTTAGTTCCTAATTTATCCTTGTCATTAATTATAATTATTTCCTTATTACATTTTTTAATACATTGTATCAATTATATTCAAAGGGTGATTTGGTAATTAAAATTACCCCTATCATTTGCTATTTCTTAATTCCCGTGTCAAGTCAATAGAGGTCAAGTAAAGATGGACAGAGAGTATTAATTAGGTAGATGAGATGAGAGTTTTTTGCTTGCATTTAAAGTGACATTTGTTGAAATATTAGGAGGAAAAGAGAAGCTTTTATGGTGCACCTTCCTTAATAATCTCATGATTGTACAAATTAATCTTTGTGATAACCACTTTCCACCTTAATTATTCATTCTCTTTTTTTAAAAAAAAATAATCAATTTTTATCTAGCATAAATAGTATACATAATTTCCTTTTTTACACATTTATCAATTACAAGTCAAAGTGATTTTGAGCGGTTGAAGCTAGGGATGGCAACGGGACGGACGGAGCGGATACGGGATGGGTTTAGAGCTATGCGGCGGGGGAGGGGGGTAGATTTAAAGTTATGTGGGGCGGGTTGAAGTAACTATTTTTAAAACTAGTGCGAGGTGGAGCGAGACGGGTTGCGAATTTAAAAAACCAAATAGGAATTCGAAGAAAATTAAATCGTTGTAATTAGTAAAAATCAAAGATATAAACTTTTTATATTAAACATTGACTTTAATTTTATTTTTTTTCTAAAATTTAAACTAGACATGTCCGGTAAATTGTTAATTATTAAAATAATGTTAATTAGAAACTTTTAATTAACGATTAAGAAACAATTGTTGAAATATTAATTAAAAATAGTTAATTAGTTGTTGAGACGTTAATTAACGATTTTTAAAAAAAAAATACAAATTTCTATTTTTCATATGAAATTCAATTAAAAAATAAAAAAAACTTAAAAATTTAAGTGGAGCGAGACGAATTGAAAATGAAAAAAGTCATCATGCAGGACAAGACAATTTAAAAAATTTGCGAGTTGAACTCAAACGTCCCGTTGCCATCCCTAGTCGAAGCTTGTTTGGTAAGAGAAATTGAACATTATTTTGGTTCTTCATTTAGAAGATATTCAAAAATATTTAGCTATAAATAACAAGGAAACTTACCATATAAAACTTTGAAAGTTCCATCAATTACGAACTAATCTTTTCAATTAATTAATTATCCATAATTAACTACAGTCTATATGGTATATACAATTATATAAAATTAATAGACATATATTATTCTTTTTGTTCTATCATAATAATAACAATTTCCTGGTAGTGGTAAAGATCACCTAGCTTCTACGGTTAATACTTGAATAATCAGGTTTGTTATTTGTTCATCTTCCTCATCATTTTTTTCACATGATTTTTGTTTCTATTTATTTCGAAAAAAATTAAATAAATGGTTTAAATCCTTATATTATTACACTTGTTGTTCCTTCTTTTGACTTGTAAAAGAATGGGAGCCTCATAAGATCTTATGTAAGTCTTTTGCTTCCGTAGACGTTCGGAGTTGTGTTTGGACATGAATACATATTGAAATTATTTATTTATTTCGCGAGTGATTTGAAAAGAAAATTGTGAAAATAGCTTTTAAAAGTAACAGTTTTATGTCCAAGTAGTTTTCCGAAATAATATTAATTAATTATACAATGTATATAGTTGACAATTATTAAATTTAAGATAAATTTAACGATCTGGTAATGTATTTAATGTAACTAGATGACACTAATCATGATTATATTCAGTTATTTAATGTATTAATTTTAAGCTGATTATATTTTTTTATGTACTAATTATTTGTAATTAAGATTGAACGTTATAAACGCACTTACATTTTGTTTGGTGTTTGAAAAAGTATCTTGAGATAGTCTGGAGATTGGAATTCGTATTTTGATATTAAAAAAATAATAATTTGAGAATCCTCAATAAAGACAAATTGTTTAAATGGATATATATTAACTTGTTCGGGATTGAGAAATAATTATTTTTATATACGAGATTACGAAGGACAAAAAATAAGATTTATAGCATATTAGTAGGTACTGAGAGTTGTCACACTTACTATATGTTGTAACTTGCACTTTGATTATAGTAGTAATATTATATTGTAGTTATTGTGCTTTCAAAATGCTTTGTCATGCTATCTTCAGTATTTTGTCGTTCACTTCTTCACTTATGTTATTTCTTTTCACGTACTATTTTGATGTACTTATCCTTGAGCCAAGGGTCTATTGAAAATAACTTTCAGGATTCAACATGAAAGAGGAAACGAAATTGATATCAAGCACGACGACATACCTAACGGTGGGTGATTGTGATTCCAGCGCTAGCAATCATCTATTGCCTAAAAAGCGAAACCTGCATGCACGTGAGGGAAAAACTTGCATTCCTGGTTCAAGATTCAAAGGTGTTGTAGGCCAACACAATGGTCATTGGGGAGCTCAAATATATGCAAATCATCAAAGAATTTGGCTTGGGACTTTCAAAACTGAAATGGAAGCAGCAATGGCTTATGATAGTGCTGCCATTAGACTACTTGGCCAGGATCATTCACATAGAAATTTGGCTTGGACAAATTCCACAATTCAGGAACCAAATTTTCAGACACAATTTTCAACTGAAGATATTCTCAGAATGATCAAAGAAGGTTCTTATACTTCAAAGTTTGATGAGTATTTGAAGGAGAAATTTGAAGATCACTTTCAATCTTTGGAAACCTTACAAACAGTGGCTAAGGTAAGAAAAGAAAATTATATTCCATGCATGCAAGTAGGATAAAAATATATTTAAATTTATATTGACATATATATAGTAGAAGATAAAAGACTTTTTAGGTTGTCATATCGTCAGACTATATAGAAGATTATGGAGGGTTCAAATTAAAATAGAGAGTTAGTTATAAGTAATTGAAAATTGTCTCACTTAGTCTTTCATATTACTAGTCGTAGAATTACTTTAAGAGTTTCTTATAATTCCAGTTTTGTCACTATTTACTATTTCTAACACTTCAGTTATCGTATTACTTTGTGATAGTGATTGTTTCGTTTTTAACATGTTTTATCATGCTTTCTTTAGCATTTTGTCTTGACATCTTTACTCCCTTTGTTTCTTTTTCCAAATTGTAATGCGTTTTACTTGAGCCTAGGTTCTATCAGAAACAACCTCCAATTTATGGGTATAAAGTATGTATACACACTATATATTTTTTCCAGACTATGCTTGTAAAATTATACAGGAATGCTTCTTGTATAATTAAATACTCTTAATGTAACTTTGTAGTTTTTGTTAGAATTCATGATTCTAGTATTTTTTACAGGGTAATGCTGAATTTTCATGCAAGCAACTTTTTCAAAAAGAGCTAACTCCAAGTGATGTTGGAAAGCTTAATAGGCTTGTGATCCCAAAGAAATATGCAATAAAATATTTTCCTCAAATTCAAGATGAGGAGATGATCTTTTATGACACTTCAAGGAGATTATGGAAGTTTAGGTATTGTTATTGGAAAAGTAGTCAAAGTTTTGTCTTCACAAAGGGTTGGAATAGGTTTGTGAAAGATAAAGGTTTAAGAGCAAAAGATACAGTTGCTTTCAACTCGTGTGAATTCAAGAATGGAACAAAAGACAATTGCAATGTCTTTGTCATTGATGTGGTGAAGAATACTAAAGTTTTGTCAATGAATTTAACACTCAATCATGAAGAAACTAGCAATGATCATGAAATGGAGACACAAAAATTCAGGAAGGCACAACCATATGATGATGATGACAATGATAATGAAGAAGAAGAAGAAGATGATGCTTCTTTGGTACCAGTTTGGCTATTTGGAAAGCAAATAGGTTGGACTGAGACAAAAAAGACAATGGAGTTCAAATAATGTTCATCAACGTCATCGTAAAAAAAAATTATATTATCATATTACTTTTTTCTTGTATTAAGTACTTGTTTTATTTCTAAGATTACAAATCTCACTTTTTTATGGAGATTATGCTAGATTTTTTTAATTAGTCTCACAGTGAGAAATTATTTAATATTATCTATGTATATAAGTTAACTTCATAAATAATTTTTAGATCTTTTTTGTTGTTGCTCACTTACTAATTAACAAAAATACTAACTCATTTGTTTTTCATAACAATGTTGTCTAGAAAAAGTTTCCATGGATTACATTTCATAATTGGGTATTGTGACAATTGTCTTTTCCGCAAGGTACTAAATTTTACAAGCATTCATTATTTTGTCTCAGATTATGACTTGCTAGTGAATATTTATTAGTATAGTGACAAAGAAAAAATAATTTATAATGCCTTGATTATTGTGGTGACCGGCGATTAGAGATGAACAAACTCAAATAATAAATCACATTAAATTATTAATTGAATTAAATTGAGAAAAAAAAATCAAGTATGATTTGATTTAGTCTGTTTTGATTTAATTTGGTATTTGAAAAAAAAATCGAATATACTTGGATTGATTTGATTTCTCAGAGCATTTACTCAAACTAGGTGGAATGAACTTGGGGGTGTTACACTTATCACACTATTATATTAGTTAATGAGAAGATAAAAATATTTTCAATTGTATAATATTTTTACTTAATTATAAGTTTTGACTTTGTCCAAACTCCATTTGTGAGATATCAATGGATATGTTATTGTCGTCATAAGTTTTGACTTTGCAGAAGATGATATCAACAATTACTACCAAGAAGGAAACTTAAATGTTTTAACACCAAATGATCTTCCGCCACATATTTACATAGAATTATATGATGTATATGGAGTGTGTAGAAAACATGACTGTCAAATTACACATATTTGTCTTTCCTTAAACAGATTAGTTAAGAGAGAAAGTGTGTCAATCATGCTACTTAGGAATTTGAATTTTTCAAAACAAATTGTGTAATAGCTCACAATTAATTTGTCACAGGTTCAATTCAACAATGGGACAATTCACTTATAATCATGTGTTCAACTACATTTTCTGTGGTATTCTCACTTGGTCAACTATATGTTGCACTTTAAAGGGGAATTACCATTTCAACAATTAGGGATAAAGTATTGATTATGATAGAGTAATCCACACAAAAAAAAAAAAAATACACATGCAATATAATCTATATCTATATCTATATTAAAAGTGTAAAGACCCTTAGAAATGTTGTTTGAACTTTTTGTCTTTCATTAAAAGATTTTTCTTTAGACAAAATCGTCTTTTCACCATCTTTTTTATTATTATGTTAATAATATTAAATATTAAATTTAATAAACAT
>JBCEWC010012704.1:0-15649 GCA_038996855.1 Solanum aculeatissimum | reverse complement strand
ATAAGGGTTTGGGTCTTGATTTAGGAGTTTAGGGGACTTTAGGATACCTAAAAGGGGCCTAGGGATTAATTAAATCATGAAATTACCATTAATGAAACGGACACTTAACTGTAAAACAGTGTCAAAATGAGGAGCTACAGTGCCCATCAAAGTGTCACATGGATCGTACAAAGGGTCGTCCACCATGCCTTAGCCAAAACTTTAACGCGAACTCTCAGAGGACTTTCTGGACCACTTGATGAGGGGTTTCACGGACCGTGTGGCTTCACACAGACCATATACTGGTCCTTGGAGCCACACTTAGCCCAAGAACCAACCCCCAGCCTTGGAAAAGCTTCTGCCCCACCCAACGGCCACCTACACGGACCGTACAAGGTCTCACGAGCCATGGGGTGGTCCGTGAGCCATGCCTTGGGTTATGGGGTGGTTCCTGGACACCCCCAGCTCACTGGACCATGAATATGACCCCCACATGGACCTTGGACCCTCACACGGTCCGTGTTCTTTGCCTTGGGCCATTTTCAGGGCCTATTTCTAATGTCTTCCGAATTTCAGGCAGTATCACTATTTTGGCCATATCTTCATCATATGAACTTTGAATCAAGTGAAACTAGTTTCGTTGCGAAGCTAACTCAAATAGATTCAATTTGATATGAAGCATCTCACACGGTTCAACCCGCATCAAAAGTTATGCTACCTCAAATTCACTGTCCAAACGGCCTCTCTAGGCCACCAAATGATCCATTTTGCGTTCGGACACTTAAACTCAACCCGTGGCTACCAAAACTCAATCATAACTAGTATAACATCATACAAGACCAACCATAAGGAGTTTTCAAAAATTTTGGGTTGTTACAATGAGTGATTAATAAATTGAGTATAAAAGAAGAGGCTTGAAACCTCTTAGTCATGATTGTGGTGCACTTTACACCCATAATTAAAAACTTACATGGAAATAATTTTCAATGTTCTTGGCACATTGTCACTCATATTTGATGATTTTCTTCTGGTAAGAGTTATGATTTCATCGGATGCGAAACTAAAATCAATAGACCCAAGGAAATACCAACATGCCTTCTAATAAGGGGTGTGATTTGATTGTGGTGGAAGTCTCTCCTCAGCTCGTGTCCAAATACTGTGATATTCTTCTTTAGACAATGTCCTAGTTCACTGTTAAGAAAAAGTTCCACGGTGTGTTATATCCTTTTTATGTTGTTCACTCCTGTGGTTTGTTTAAGAATTCATCCTCTCGAATTATCTCGATAGAACTAAGATGAAATTTTTAGTAGAACCATAAATTAAATATAGGAATGGTATCTTTTACCATATTTGACACATATTCTTTTCTTTGTTGTGATAGATAATGAATCGATATGATGCAACATGATGATGACTTTCTTGATAATGCAATATAAGGATGATGATAATGATGATTCTCCATTGGTATGATGATGACGTTTTGTTGTGATATTATGATGTTTTGATAATTTAACAAACTATGGGAATAGAAAATGGACCTGATCCTATGTATGTTGTGAACCTAAAAGCGATACCCGACAAATAATACACTGACAATTCTATAATTTTTGGTATGCATCATCCCGCTATGTAGTTTTTTTTGCCAATTAAAAGGCTCTAAATATTGCTAATTTTGGGTATATATATCTAATATTTCATTAGAAGAAAGCTTGAGGGTATATACACAAAGTGAGTGTGTATTGTTTGTGAGGCTCTTGTGTAGTATACTAAGCAAAATCAGAGTTATTTTTATTGTGTGTACTTCATTGTTATTATTGAGTGCTTTCATCTTTTAAATCGATTCCTAGTCTATAAAGGAATTCAATAATCATCAAGCCTTTTCTCTTCACTGTTAAGGTTTAGCTAAAGTTAGCTATGGTGAGTTGTTGAATTGTAAGTTGGCTAGAGTTAGTTAATTTAGTGGGTGGTTGAGTAACTTCTTTGTCTTGAACTTGTGGTAGAATTATCACAGTGAGAGGTAAGGGAATTAGAGTTATATTACTTGATTGCAAGAGTTTCTAAATGCACGCTTTGCTAGTTTGATGATAATGGAGTTAGGTTTGAATCATGTGAGTAAAAATCAAGGTTTTCTCCTCCCTTGAGCTAGGGGGTTTCCACATAAAATAGTTGTGATTTTACTTTGCTTCCTTATTATTTTATTGATTTTGTTCTGTAGAGGGATTGGGTCCTTAGACACTTAGTAAACACATGCATTCCATTAATTGGTTTAGGGCAAGGACTCTCTAAAAGGTTAACACCTAGAGGGGGTCCTAAAGAAGAAATCAAAGCTCCACTGAATCCAGAAGAGGATCAGTCATTCATCATATGGTGCAGGGAATGGTGAATGCTCCTAGATCTTCTCGTTTCTACACCAAGGACCTAGTTGAAATCGCACTGCAATGTTGGAGCTCTTGTAAGAGCTCCTAGCTCACAGTACGCTTCTTTGTGACCAGATCCTTCATAAACTTCATGTACCCAGGATTCTTCTCCAATGCCTCAATCAACAAGATTTTTATGGAGAGTTGCTTCAACATAGAGAGAAAGTTTTTTAACTTACCTTCCTTCTCCTTTTTCTTTAGTCTTTGAGAGAAGGGAAGAGGAGGGCAAGGAATGGATCTCAACTAATTGGAGCTGCATCACTTTCCTCGTTCTCAACATGATCATCTCCAATCTCAGTTTACCTGTTCACAACACTCTCATCATGAACCTCTCCATCATCCAATGGCATTGGGGGATCAATAGTCTGCTTTCCCTGTGAGTTGTTATTGTCATACACTGCCCCTCATTTTTAGAATTTTGCACTGCGATACTGGGAAGCACACGTTTTTTGTATTGGTTCAACTAAGTCGATATTTTGCTAAATTATTTCTCTAACTGCTTAATCTCCACCAAGTGAGACTCAATCTTCTGGTTAATGCTAGTGATGTCATACTTAATCCCCTTTAGTGTCTCATCTTGTGCATCAACTTTCTTCAACAACCGTTCAAATATCTCCTCAATACAAAAGGAGCCAACTCCAGAATATTTATTGTGCAGTGGAATGAATAGACCACTTCTGAAGCCATTTTATTGACCCCACTCGGCATCTCTGTTTGGTCCCTATTCCTATCATAATAGCCTCCTTTGTTCTTGTCTTTGAAGGCTCTATCTGTCCCAAAGTTTCGACCTTGGTTCCCTTGACCTTAGCACTAATAGTCCTGATTGGACCCTTGGGATTTGGTCTAGAAATCCACCATATGATCAGCGATAAAACACGTTTCCTTATCATAATAAGGCTCCTCATACATGGGAGCACGTGGAGGTTGATGAGCTACAACATTTAGTCATTCCAAATTCTACTTCATCAAGAGCTCTACATTAGTATTAATTCATGTAAGTTCATGCATCACTTCCTGACTAGCTTGTGTTTGCATCGGACTGGTACTAACTGAGAATAAACTCCTCGTAGTAGACTTTTACCTTGTAGCCCATGCATGGTTTTTCTTGACCACCCTCTCAAGTCTCTAAGAAACCTCCTGGAAGGACTATCTGTAAAAGAGCCCCCCATAATAGTATCAACAACTACTTGGTCATTTTTATCAAGGGTTTTATAGAAGATCTGAACCAGAGCTTTATCAACAATCTTGTGATCAGGGACACGTCTTAGACATTTGGTGAACCTTTCCCACGTAGCACCAATTGAATCACCAGGTTTCTACTTGAAGTTGTTATTCTCATATTTCAACTTTAGCTTCTTCGAGATGGGGAGAACCTCTCCAAAAAGGTTGTCTACAGTTCTACCCAACTGGTGATCAAACTCTATGGGAGCTCAAATAACCATAACATCACATTACTTGTAAGAGAAAGTAAAACAATACGGAGCCCAACGACATCTATGGATAGATTTTGATTCCCTATCATTCTCTTACAAACAAACACCATATTGTGTAGATGGTTATGTGGATCCTCTGATGGTAGACCTGTAAACAATATGGAATTCTGTAGTATTTGGAGCAATCCACTCGAAATGACGAACTTAGTGTTGTCTTTTAGTAGGGGTAACACAATAACTTCTGGGCAAGAGTATTATACAAGATACTTAAATGATTACCTCAATTTGAAATATACTTAAGAAAAATTGTTGTATTGTACTATGAGTTTGATTTACTATTACTTTATTTTCTTGATTTTAATCTTAGATTTTTAGAATTGGATTTCACGTTAGTAATTTTTATTTTATCCTTTCTTCATTTTGAATCAAAAATTGAAAAGTTGAGTAAATAAAAAATCCAAAGGAGGTTCATGGCCATGGGGAAAGATGTCTGAGTAACTGTGATTTTGGAATTGTCCATCGTCATAGGGTCAAGCCGATATTGGTTCCATTGATTAGATGCGTCTTGCGTACCCTGTGTGGTAGAGGTGGATCGTTAGCTCCATTATTTGAGTTAAGGATTGTGTTTACTACCTCATTTGCAGCGTTGTTTGCGTTATCTTAGGCTATCCTCTGTAGTGTACTTTGGATCTCTGCATCAAATGGAGTCAAGGGATTGCCTCGGCTCCGAGTGTTGTCTACACACTACACCTGCACTCAAAAATAAAAATAAAAATAGAAAAATAAGGATTAATCCCCAAAAATTATTTGAATTAACCAAGTCTAGCTGTATTCCCTGACAACAGCACAAAAATACTTGATGTCACTCGAGCCACACCTTTTTTTTAGGTAAAGCGGATGCTGTCAATTAATTAACCTAAGAGATGTTAGGGTCAATTCCTTAGGGAATATGGTAGACTAAAGAATTAATACAATGTAAGTCGGGATGACTAACCTACTTATCTCCCAAGAAAAAGAGGGGTTTCATAAAGTAAATTTAACTAAACTAAATGAATGCAAGTGATGAGAAACTAGTAGAAGAGCTAATTAGGGTAATATTTTCCCCATGAATCCCTAACTTGGTATTACCAGATAAATACAACCTTTATCAATGTGTAGGTGTGGGACAGTAAGTTAGGTTCACCTAAACCTTTGATCCAGTGAATAGGTAAATTTTATCCCGGAACTTGATCCGTCTCTTTGATATGGCATTACTAACCCTTACTTTTTATCCTAGTACAACCTCCCCTTGATCCAGTTTGGTTGATTAGACGAGAAAATCTCTATCGAATCCTGTTAATTACCTCTTTTCCTATTCATTACTTCCTTGATCCAGCAAGTAAAACTAGGCGAGTTCTAATGCAGGCCTCCATTAAAAAGCAGTTAAAGAGAAGAGGATTAATCAATACAACCTAACACACCTTCCAAGAATTACACAATATCCAATTTTATCTTGTAAGTTCATCATGGTTCCCACAACCCTAGTTGTGGATTTAGTTATGCATGATCAGTATAAATGCAGAAATTATGAAGTAGAATAGCATAATTTAGCACTTACACAGATGAGTTAAGAATATGAAATCCAACTCTTCAATTAGAATTACAAAGTTGAATAAAGAACACACACTAATGTTTTTCCTCTCAAAATATAATGAATCCTAAGTGTATCCTCTAAAACCTTGTTCAAACTTCATGACTATTGGGAATTTAATGAAAAATAACCAAAAACCTATTTATAATGTGTAAAATACAAAATCAAAATGAAATAGGAAAACTATGTCGGCACCATCGACGACAAGGTTCATGACTCGTGCATCATTATATGGCTCGTAATTGGGGTTTCAAGAATTGTAACTAAAATTTGGAGATTACTTCTATGAGATCTTTTCACGGGTCATGTATGATTCTATGGCCCATGGGAGGCTTCATCTGATGACTTTTCAAAACTTCTCCACTTTTTGATCCTTAGGACACAACCACACTCTATGACTCGTGAATCAATCAATGACTCGTTTGCTTCCCTCATAGAGTTTAACTCAGAAATTCACCATTTACTAGAAATTGATATGAGACCCCATCTACAACTCGTGAACCTTTCCACAACCCGTAAAGGGTTCCGTGGATCATCAAATTCCACTGTTTTAACCCACTTTGTCAAAAATTATTCCAACACTGGAATCCTTCAAAACAAATACAAAACACAATCAAACCTACTAACATCGTTTTGAGAACACAAAAAATTTCATATTTTAAGCATCAAAAGTGATGCATTTCGACAACATATCAATAGACATAATCATAGGTCATAAAGTCATGTTATATGAAGAGATAATATCTACTAATCCTTCCACTTTCATGAAATCTTTATCATAGAATAACTTCTTTCATAGTGATTCATATAATGTAGGTATAGTCCTTTCATCATTTTGAATCTATACTTAGTTGAGAAAACTCACAATCATTCATACTTTTCTTGCATAATATCATAAGGCTTTATTCATATTTATCATGAAACTTGTTTGAGAATTTCATCACGTCTTGATCATAATACATACCTCATCTTTGATATCATATCATAATGCATTGGTCTATATTAAATCAACTTAAAATCATATAATAGGATGGAGATCATGTATAATCATGTAGGACAATATCAATTGAATCATAATTTAGAGGACCCATTATGAAATTCGTAAATTCATACTTTAAATTAGCATAATACATAGGTATAGATAATAATTTATGAAAATCATGCAATTTAAACTTGAATCATGTATGATATTGAAAAACAACATGAATTGAAATCATAACTAAGCAACTCTTAATCAATTTCATGAACTCTAGATATCATGTAGGAGAATTTGCATGAAAATTCTAAAAAATCATGTAATTAATGTTTATTCATGCATAATTAGACAAATATTTATGATATAAAAAATAATTCATGCAATTGAAATAGAAAGCAGGAAAACTCATGTAAGTCATATTTGAAACCGGTAGAAAAGTTGAGAATTTGTTGTGCTCTATAGATAAAAGGGATCCATAGATGAATATCTACATACCTTGAGTGAATTTCTTAAAACAAATGTGAGAATTCAATGATAGAACTTGAAACCCTGGCTTAAACATCAAATGGAACATGAGGAAGAAGAAAGCTTGAGAGTGTTTGTAAGTCTAGGAGATTTAAGTAAGAATTAGATGAATTTGTGAGGGTAGGGACAACGTTTAGGTAGTTATAGGATCAAAATAATGTATCTTAGATACTACAAGGGTAGGAAAGGATAAAAATATCCTTGGTTAAAAATTTTGGATAGGTTCTATGATCAATTTCTACAAGTTATAGACCCATTTACAATCTCTGAAAGCCCCTCGTGGAAATCAGGATGAAAATACTAACTTCAAAAAAAATTCTTTGGATTGAGTCTACAGTCCGTATAAATTACTATGACTCATATTAACTACTCATAATGGTGTACCAAGATCCCTTAAAATTGGCCAAACAATGAACCAAACCACGATTCATAGAACCAATGATGACGCATAGACCTTGCTCATGAAACTATCCAAACATTCCTGAGGATTTCTAAGTGTCAATGAGTTTTACAAACTCAATCCATGATCTACCAAAATTACTATGTTTTGTATAAAGGCTTTGTCCTATCAAGTTTCATTTTCTCCATCTTTAAATCTCCATCTACAGATGCAATCTATAAGTTGTAAAAATACATAAGACCATATAAACAACCTCATGATTCCAAGTTTTGAAGGTTTTACATTCAATAGATTCCACAAGCACCTTCTATGGTTCATAGAATTATCTAGGTCTGTATAAAAGGGCTCGAAGTTTTAGGTTGTATCTTTTTTTTTTTTTTGCATTTCCTTTTGATTTTGACTTTTTAACTTTGTAGTATTACAATTACAAATGCACATGGAACA
This sequence comes from Solanum aculeatissimum, assembly GCA_038996855.1. NCBI lineage: Eukaryota > Viridiplantae > Streptophyta > Magnoliopsida > Solanales > Solanaceae > Solanum > Solanum aculeatissimum. Next base: position 7,845 of record JBCEWC010012704.1, on the reverse strand, counting down.
GAAGACCATGGGGACTGGGTGACGAAGAAAACAAGTTGAGAGTGAGGTGACATTTTGTTTCTTTTTGTAAGAAATTCTTTTGAAAAAAATTGAAATTTATTTTTGATTTTATTCAAAAGAGTGTCATATATTTTTATTAAATGTTGATAGTATTTCAATGTTTTCTAATGAATATTATATCAGTTGTAAGAAAATACAACGATGGTCATTTAAGTAACAAAAATGGATTTGGCGATCCGTCGAATTCCACTTTGACCACTGAATTTTTCCCAACTTTCTTAGATATTCAGGAATATTTTGCAATGGTTATTTAAACCACCAATTTGGTTCGGTGATCTACCAAACTATTTTGGCAGGTTAAAATGTCCTTCACCAAATATTTTCTAATTTTAAGTTTTTTTTGTTTTTTTCCCACTTCTCATGCACTTATACTTCAATTATTGTGTTCTATTACAGGAATACCTAGGACGAACCATGTGTTATCAAATCAAACCCCAAGCGCAAGGGTGTTGTTATATGGGAGGGTTTCGGAGAACTATCGGTCACTCCATGTAAAAATAGGGAGGTAGAAGGTCGGGGCAAGCAAGTTGAGACCTCTGAGGCCACTAAAGAGAAATCCTCTTCTCTGGATTAGGCTGGCTCGGAGGAGGAAGAGGAGAGGTCAAGATCCCCTAACCCTACTTCAACATCAAAGGCGCAATCTACTAAACGTCGTAGCACTGAAGGTCATTCTAAATAAGTAAAGGACCTATTGGGCCTAGGTCCAAAGAGAGTTTAATGTGAAATACAACCCCAACACTTAAATAGATTAAAAATAATGGGGTTGTGAATAATCCTGGAGAAGAAGAGTCTCTCGTTGGATAGAGTATTGGATCGTTATCCAAATATTTGAAAAATGATCAAGTTCCACAAATTTCAAATCTTTACCAAAGTCTAGAAGTCCTATATCCCTTATTGGGTTTGAGAGTTCAATAAGGTGTACGTCGACAAAATTACCAAGGGAAAAGGCAAGATCAAGTTCATTCAAAAGCTATTATGGGAGGTTGATATTTGGGGTAAAATGGTAAAGTGTGGGGAGAATGATATTAATGATGTTCTTGGTTGCACAAACCAGACTTTACATGTGTATGTTGATAAGGTATCATGTAAGTTTGATGATTTGAAAGGGCGGTTAGCCTCGTTGCTTAGTGGTACCACCCGCTTGGTTGGTGGAAGGGATGCAAATAAAAAATAAAGATTTGATAGCACTAGCTCAGTACTAGTTTAGTTTTATTTGTAGTAGTTTGATGCCTTCTAAGAATGAGTCTTCTATGAGGCCTCCAAAGGCCGACATGGCAAGGTGTATCATGAATCGGTTGTTGTTAAATTTAGGATCCATTATTTCCTCGAAGATATTTGTACTGTCCGAGCATACATCTACCTCTCTTTCTTTCCAGAGATTAATTATGACTTTATACCATAGGGTGGAGGTGTCATTCTGAAAGGTGACCGACGTTGAGATTATGTTGATGGCATCCACTGACATTTGCCAAATTGAAGCTGAGTATACTCGGGATGTGGAGGAGAGGTGGAGGAGAGAACCAGTTTACACTATGCTAGTGATTGATATTGAGGAGTTGGAGATGGGTTCTATCAAGGTTGCATTTGCATTAGACACCCATCCATTTTTATTCCTCCTCCACCAGCTCAAGCTCAGAATTTTTCTCAGACTCAGTCACAAGCATCACCTAGTGCTTCTACACCAACTCCTTCGACCCTCCCTCTACTGACTAGGCCACTATATTGTATATGGGGAAACTTGCCCAAACTGCAGATATCCAATCAACCAAGCTCGAGGCTTCTTTATAAGAAAGGTTTGACATAGTGGTGCAGGTTTCTTTAGCTCCTCTTGAGAGGAAGTACGAGGTGCAACAAAAGGTGATTGAGGAGCATACGTTACCACTAGACAGATTGAGATGTCGGATTGAATATTTAGAGAAGAAGGGGGTATTCATGTTGATTTGACATTGATCTTCTCTAGTATCCCTAAGTTGAGGACTTATGTGGAAGTTTTTAAGTGAATGAATATCTCTTCTTTGTATGGCGTATATGAGGCTCTATCTACCGAGGTGGGTAAACAGTCAGTACTTCCAAGTGGTCATAGACTGATCCTTGAGGCATCACCTCCAGAAACAGATGAGGAAGATCTTGGGCTAATGGACCCTTTAGGTGATGTCGAGGAGTAGTTCTAGTTAGAAAAGTCTTTGATAGCAGCAACATTGGAATGATTGGCTAAGGAGACTTCGATGATAGGTGTAAGTAGTTTCGAACCATCTTTTGACCCTAGTGCTACCGTCATAGAGCTTCAACAACCTATTTCAGCCCCAGTACCTTCACCAACATAACCAGTATCATCCTTATCTCTCACACTTTCATAGTCGGAGTCCATTGTATCTCCCAAGCAAGTAGGTCTGCCACCTACTTAGGAGGGCACCATGGAGCTAAACATAGATGCTCCCACTAACCCAAGTGATTCTCCGATTTCCACGTGACACAGGGAGATTCTTACACTCTCTCTTCTCTATGCTTATTATATTTTTTGATACATTGAGGACAATGTTTTTTCTTAAAGAAGATATGTGTGTTTTATTTGGTGTGATAGATGGTTTTATGTTTTTATGACTTTGAGACGCTTTGGGTTGTATAATTTAGACAAGGTCGACATATTTCCTTTTTGTTTGTATATATTCATTTATGAATTGTAATAGTTAGTAATGTTTTTAGTTTTGGTTGGCGATTGTTGATCTCAAAATTTTTGCATGAATGCTAGTTTGATAGAACCACAAAATTGAAATTGGAGCATAAGTGATAAGTCATCATCAAAACACGGTCTCAATCCGTTATGGATAATTCAAGTAATTATTTCCAATATATTTGACTCGGGTGGTGCCATGGATGAAAGGTGTGAAATGACTCATAATTTAGTCTAAATTCAAGTAAAAATGATCAATGCGTGGATTGGAAGAATCTTGATGTGACTAAGTGAGTGACGATCTTAGATATGCCATGATCGTACATTGAAGACTAGCATTGTTGAGTCTTGATTTAATGTAATTCGTTGCACCATATATGGTGAGGCTATACTTAGAGTGCATGAGTGTGATCATCGAGAACCTTTCCGGTTGGTCTCTCGACTAAGACTTTTAGAAATAACTTTGGGAAATGATCAAAGGTCATCTTTGTGAAACCCACTTGAGCCAAAAACTCAACTAATGATGTGTTGATATCCTAGTGTCCCCATTTGAGACTTTAACTAGTTCTTTGGTAGCCATGAAAAAACCATCCTTTATTGTATGTCTATCTAGATCATGAAACTCTTAATTGAATCATACCCTCCGAAATTTACTAGAACATGGCCCTTGAATATAAGTTGGGGGTATTGATAACTATGAAAGGGTGAATTAATTGAGTGGCTAAAAGTTTTAAAGTTTGTTCTCAAGAAAGAAAAGACAAGAAAGGGAAGAATTGTGCAAAGAAGAAATGGTTCATAATTGAAAAAAATATAGATATATAGTTGTAAATAGTTTGGTGAGAGAAAAATGAGATTATGAACTAAAGGAATGAGAAAGCAATAAAGCTTTGAGTGGGGAAGCTCTTGTGACATTGAAGAAGTAGGTGAAAGGAAAAAGAAGAAGTGGATACGGTTGTGAACATGTGACGAAATGGAATAAAAGTGGTGCCTAGGCAAATCTTCGAGGGGCCAAGTCACCTCCACCCAAAAATGTACATACCCTTCCTCTAGATTTCATTGTAATTCCCTCATAGAGTCCTTTGTGACCCTAGTTAGGTGTTTTTAGGTTTTTGGTTAAGTGAAAATAAGGTCAAGCTTATGAGTGAAATCATACATGCTACTTTTCTTTTGAGAGTGTGAGTGTTGTGCATTCCTCTTAATGGGTGAATATGCGGATGCATTGTGTGAATGAGGAATTCTTTCTTGTGAGATTGCATGCATTTGTAGCCAAAAATAAGCTTGCAACCTTGTGAGCAATTATGAGCATGTCTTGCCATAGACACTCATTAGTCAATTCATGAGGCTTCAAAATTACGTAAGTGATTTATGGAAACTTTGTTCAAAGGTGAATTAAGTGTCATGTGCATATTTCTCTCCTCTGTACTTGTGTGAAGCAATGGTGTTGATGATTTTGACACTTGAATTTCTTGAGGGCAAGCATAAAGTTAAGTTAGGGGTGTTGATGAGTCCCGGGTTAGACTCATATTTGGGCATCAATTGGTGCAAACCCTTGTCCTCAATGCATATTTTATCTTAGAAATAATCAAATTGTGCTTACAATGTAGGGTTATTTTCCTAAGAAAGATTTAAGGCCAAAATAAGTCAAAACAAGACAAATTGAGTAAAATAGACAAGTATATGGTCAAAGCCGACATCGCAAAATGAAATCAGCACACCAACCAAAAGGAAAAGCATTGTCAAATGTCCCAGAACAATTCCAAAATATGTAGGCAAATTTGGCGATGAAAATGATAAATCAGCGCATCACCAAATGAAAAAGGTAGTCTAAATCGAGACCGCTAAAAGTGCCCAAATGAGATGAAAGAAGATTTGAGAATAGGGAGAATTTAGAAATGTCAAGAGAAATTCAGTGAACTGTTGAATCAATTCAGCGATTAAATAGCGCTTAACCAAAATTCCATGAAGGAAATGCAAAGTGTGGTCAAAAGTAGATTCGACGCATTGTCGAATGCGTTGGTGATGCCCAACTTACTTCTCTGATTGATTTTTCAGGCTGACATTTAGGGACGTATTCAAGACAAAATTTTGGGATTTTGGGGGGGGTTCCACTTTGTACTCTTCCAATATACTTTTCTCTTGGCTAGATCTACATTTTGTACTGGTAGATTAGCATTGAGGTTGAGTATTTTGATTTAAATATCTTCTAGGGTAGTTTGGCTTGAAGCCATAGATAATTTTTATGGTAAATTCTCTACATTTCCAGCTATGTTATGCTAAAAACCCTCATGTTGGGGGTGTTCCATGACTTGGGTATTTGAATTTATATATGGGTCTTTGTTAATTTCAATGAATTTCTATTAATTGATATGGGTTCATATTTATTAGCATGTTTAATTTAAGCTCTGAGGCTGTAAACTTAGGGTTTTATATTTAGATCTTTAATTATTGCAAGTACCATTGAGTAATTGAAGTAGGTAATTAGCATGAAAGTCTAGGTTTTTATGGATTTTGTTGAATGCCTAGTTGAGGTCTAATCGACTAAGGTTGTAGAAGGTTTGTTATTTAATTACATAGGTTCCAATGAGTTCCTAGTGTGACTTGACATATGAGACCTTACTGGATTCACATGGAATGCTACTTAAATCTTATTAGAGATTGTAGTTACCATCAATCCAGCCTACCCATGTCCCAATTAATGTTTTTATTCAATGTATGAGACCCAAATGTTTACTTTTTGACCCAAGTGTGCACACCCCTGGAATGTCATCTCTCTTATTATGTAAAAGCTAACTTGAACAATCATATTTTAAATATACATTAATGTAATTAGTCTAAAATCATTTTATTCACTCTACAAACATTTAGTTCAATCTATTACTTCAAACTGCGAGTCATAAATCATTCCTTGTAGGATTTGACGCCAACTCGTGTTGGGTATATTAATGATGATCATTGTATTTCTGAATTATTTTGGAGAATGCTTGAGCGACATCAACCGGAATTCCACCTCCTCCACCGGTATGTGGCTAGCTTATTGATGATCAAGACTAGTAGCATTGGTGATCCCTTAGTTCAGAGACGCCACCATTTTTCTTCATGCCTTGTATCTTTTGGACAATTGTATATTTTTGAATTGACGTCCGGAGACTTTTACTTTCTATCTTATTTTCATGTTTTTTCTATTTTAGGGGAATTGTGACCTTGCTTTGGTCCCCGCTAAGTCTTGTAGTTGGTATATTTGGACAATGATGTTGGATGAGTTATATTTTGTTTAAGCTTGAATGTTTTCCTGTCACGACCCGGATAGGGGACTAGATGTGACATGGCTAAGGAGAACTGGAAGGTCCTCGATCAATCCATCATAGCATCATTACACACATCATCAGTTCGGAAGCGCGGAAGCAAAACACATAACAAATAAGCTCTAAGGGAATCGGGGCTTTGGACTCAAGCTATGGGGATGTTGCCGGGAATGGAATAAGCATGGATTCACATAGCACATAACAATTATCTCTAAGGGAACGGGTAAGTTGGATTCAAACTATTGGGGCACACCGGGATTATGGGACTTTCCACATAAGCACATAGTCAATCACAACTCCCAACATCAAGTCATAAGCATAATCAATAACATTGCTCATAATCAAAACTCATAAACATAACGTTCCATAATTATAATATTCAACATTACAAGCCAACGTACAAAAGTTTAGTTGTCCAACAAGCCTCTACATAGACCGAGTGGGGCCTCGACATAGTTTGAGGCTCACCCTCAACACATAAGTAAAGTAAATAACATAATAAAAATAGGTGGATAGAAGGTGGCTATTGCCCTTGAACAAAGGGGCTCACCACAAGCAAAGTCTTCAAGATAATCAAGCGTCGTCCGGTAGAATGTAGAAGTCATCTCCGGTCACCTACATGGTTAGAACATGTAGACAAAGAATATGGGTTAGCACATAATATGCACTAAGTATGCGGGCATGCAATGCATATGACAATGTAGTATGACCAAACAACATGACTAGGGAACAAGTGGTACGAAAGGAGTGCACGTAGACAAAGAGTAATATAACAATATGTTATTCCATGATGCATGAGATGCAATCCTACATTCATAATATAGTGGGGATGTAACCTTAACCGACAACGGAGAAGACCCAAGCGAGCTACTACCCAGATCCGGACTACTTGCCAAGTAGATCCCTAATCACCCTTACACAAGGGGAAACAAACAAGTCTTCCCATATAGGGAGAAATCTCATGTTGGCACATGGTTTGACAGAAAGGAGTGTGGACCCTGTAGAGATAGTCCACCCCGACTCCAATCCCTCGGTTCCAAGTCTCATCCCATGGAAATACATATATATACATGCAACTTCATACTAGAAGATTTATATTCTTTTCAAATCATACATCACTAGTCAAAACCAAAACCATTGATCAAAATCAAACTTATGCTTAGGCCAAAGGCCATCAAGAGTTTCAAAAATCATTTTCATAATAATTCCATATCAATGCAATAAAAGTAGCCCATCTACATAGCTTATCATATTAGGCTTTCAAAATATGTCAAGGTGGTGCAATCACGCAAAATACTCAAAGAGCCATAACAAGAGACTATGTGATCACAAGGCTTAACATATCATATCATAACAAGAGTTTCATCAAGAGTTTTATCAAAACAATCTTTAATGCATAAGCCATGAATGAAGAACAAGTACATGGGTAATGGAATTCAAACATTAACTTACAATTTAAAGGTTAATTCAACATAAAATCATGAGAAATTCCATACTTAAAGCATAATGCAAATTACCCATGCATAATTAAAACAAAAGGGACATGCACATTGATTCTTCAAGAGTTTCCATAAACATCCATAAAATTCAAACTCAAATCATGATCAAATCACCTAATTTCTGCAGCACCAAATTCCAATCAACTAAATACTTCAAAATTTAAAGAACCCATAACTTAAAGAAACTTAAAATCATAAATTAAGTAGTAGGGTTCTTGGTTCTTCATAGATGAAAAGGAATCTATGAATCAAACCCACATACCTTACAGTTGACCAAGGGAATTGAAGAAACAAGAAAGCAAGGTGATCTTCC
>JBCEWC010012703.1:0-15649 GCA_038996855.1 Solanum aculeatissimum | reverse complement strand
TAAAAAAGTGTTTAACAACACTTATGTGCCAAACACATCAATAACTTTTTTTCAGCTACAACACTTTTATCCAAACATATAACTGCTTATTTTTCAAATAAATTTCAACACTTTAAAAAGTGCTTCCAAACAACTTTTTAAAAGCTATTTTTTTCAGCTAAGCCAAACAGGCCCTAACTGTCAGTTGGTCATCTAATAACCTCAAATCACTGATCTCATGTGACCTCTAATTCTTCATTATATATTTAATCACATGGTATTAAATCTTATACATTATTAATACCACCAAATGAAAGGTATTAATTTATACCATGTAGGGTATATTAACTAATACATAAATTAATTATGTGATGGCTCAAAATTTTTATCAAATATAATATTAAATAATACCATATACAATTCATAAATTATTTATCTTAATACTTCGTATCAAACGACCTTTTACTATCCAATTACAAAAAAAAAAAAGCAAGCTTATCGTCAACTTTTCTGCTTCATCATTAAGTTATTTTCTTAAATTCATCTGAAATACAGTATTTTGATTGGGCTGATATGAATATTTCGATAGCGTCATATAAATATTTTATTGTCTTTACATCAAATTGTCATTTTGCATGTGTTTATTTTTAATCAACTATGTTACATTGCTACAATCTAAAATGTAGGCCCCAAAATTTTCTATAATATTTTTGCTCGTAACTCTTCATTAATTGTAGCCTTTTAAATAATTATCTCTAAGGGAACAAATAATGTATATTTATTTTTATCATTAAAAAAATTAATTTTTAAAAATATTATGTGACTTTAAAAAATTATCGATTCATTATTTTTACCTTTGATTAAAATTTTTGATTGCTAATTCCTCTTATAGCTAAGAAGTCAAGATAATCTCGTTCGAAACATAAATTGTAATGACCATTATTAATTTTATATATATATAGTCATCTAATATTAGGTTTTTATATATGTTAAGTGGAACTTTTTTTACAAATTAAAATAGAAGGAAAGCACGTAAGCGGTAACTAGAAATGTTATGCAAGCACATAATTTTTTTTTACAAAAAAAATATTAATAAAGTATACTTTGTTCTTGTATGATTATTACTTCTTTTTTTTTTTAACTAATCCGCTACGCATCGCGCGTGGCTGCTCTACTAGTTACAGCAAAAATAGATAACTTGTACGCATCGCGTACCATATGGAGTAGCAAATTAGATTATCAAAGTAAGTGAAACATTACTCTCGAACAAAAAAAAAAAAAAATTAAAAAAGGTATTCACGTTGATCGGCGATGGTGTTTCCGATTCCACCATGGATGAATCAGTACAGAGCTTCAGCAAATTCCTTCTTATCTCAATACGAGCCGTTAATTCTACTTCTTGCTCCTCTCTTCTCTCTTCTATTCGCTGGAATTCTTCAATCCATCTTCCTTGTTATTCATGAGCGAGGACTCAAAGCGACGATTATTAGCTTCATTATGAGCGCCATCAAGTATTTTCTGACATTAAATCCTTGCATCTCTTCAATTTCTGTTTAATTTTTCTGTCAGTAAATTATCTGTGTTTGGAATTTGTCCAGCATAAAAAAGAAGAAGAAAAGAGTATAATACCCGTTCGGAGTTCCGGATATATTGTTTTGAGGCTGCTTTTTTAATAGTTTGTAGCTTCGGATTGCGTTTCCTATCATTAATTTTGACACCTTTTGCGATTTACTATTTGATTCTTAAATATAGGTTGGTGCCCGGTGTCAAAAAGTACATTGACTCTGAGAAGCAGAAGGTGAGTTAATGTTGAGCATTAAATACTCTGGTCTGCTTCATTGAATGCGGTGTTGCGTTTTTGTTTCTTTCGGTGATTTGCTGTTTGATTGTGAAAATTTTAGTCTCTTTGTTCTATGTTATACACTGTGTTTGACTTAAAAAGGAGCTTAAGCTGTTAATTTGACTTGTATATTATATTGGGGTAAAGAATGCAATGGATGAAAGTTAAACAGCTGAGAAATCATCAGAATGAAATTTACAATTTGGATTGTAAAACCTAAAATTTTAAGTTGTTTAAAGTTGTGAAAATTATGTAAAACAATATCATTAAAGGCATAGAGTCAAACATTTTGGAACACTCCAAGGTGGAAAATGTGTTGTATAAGTTGGGACTGAAGGACTAGCAACCTAGAGTGAAATAGTTCCAGTATCAAATCACCCAATCCATGTATCACACCATTTTATTTAGATTTGCTTCCCCTGGATGTGTTTAAAATTTTGACCTATGCTAAATAATTTGTTGGATACATTTGGAGTCAATTTGTTCTTCTTAAGAAACAAGAGCAGCCCGATGCAAGAAGCATCCAACGTTCATGCAAGGTCCAGGGATCCCAAGGAGATGTGATGTAGATTTGTTCACCTCGTTTTAGAAAAATAATTCTAGAAAAGAAGTACCTGGTTAAGATTCAATTCTCACTTGTTCATCTATTTTGAAGCATTAAGAGGTTTCAATGATTAATATCTTTATTTCTGATTATAAATCTAACATTCTCTGGCTTTAAAATTTGTTATCGAACTGAGCAGATAGTGGATAAGTTGCAAGGTTCTAGTAATAGAGATGGATGGAGAACTGAGTTGCCGAAGTCAGGTTTAGGAGATAAAGTCCTAGTGCAAATGAAAGATGAGAAACAAAAAGATGTGAGGTGGCAGGGCAAATGTTCGGGTACCGTGTATGTTTCCATAATTGTTGCACTATATTATATGTTTTTAGCTTGTAGTTTGGATCATATATGTTTCTGTTTCCAATTAAACCACTTCCTTGCTCTTTAACCCGTGTAGAAAGACTAACAAATTTCCTATTTTCCAAGCAGCTATATTGGCGGAAATGAGAATGAGGGACATTTTTCATTGATAAACGACGCATGTTCCATGTAAGATTGTTCATCCATTATGTATATATGTATATTTAGTTGCTTTGCTTGTGTTAACTGATCAAGGGAAGGGCTATTTCTTTTCATGTATCTTCTTTGTGTTAAACAAATCTAGTCCAATTATCGAGTTTATGATTAAACAGAAGAGGAAGAGGGAGAAAATGCAGTCCTTTGAAAACCTCTGCGTGTTATGTACTACTTATAAAGAGATCAGGGGTTACAATGAAGAGACACAACCAACATCTAGACTATGCTAGATTGATTAATACCTGAAAAATGTATTTAGTGTGTTAACAATGCTGCAGGGCGTATAGAAAATGTCATACTTCACATGCTTATCATGTTGGACGGAAGATGGACTTGAACCTACGAAATGCTTAGCAACTGTTGTGTTTTGGCTGATCTCATAGATCTACAGCCTCTTTTTTTCCCTTCTAAAGTGGATTGATAACTTTACCATGTTATACCCCTTGATTTCATTGAATCAATTAACCTTTTCTCTACAATCTAAGTGCAGTACTCATACATGGTGTATTCTGTCATCTGCAGAAATTATTTCTGATTTTTATTGGACATGTTGGATTAAAATAATAGATCTCAAGTCTGTTGAGTTGTTTTTGCCCAAGCTACATATGTTGACATTTATGTTCATCAGTAATTGTCTTGAACAAACAAAGTACGATACTCTCCTCATGCTGGTGTATCTGAGTGATGTTATGTATCTTATTATCACAATTTCATTAGGTTTAATAACATCATTGTTAACCAATTAGCTTTTTCTATAACAAAAATTACTTATCATCAAATTCTTATTTGTGGTTTTCACGGGAGGGAGTGCGCTTGTTGAATTTTCTTTTACAAGCAATACACCTTCCATATTAGCTTTCTTATCATAAAATATGCCATCTCTGCTTTCAGTATGAATAGATATTTCCTATTTCAGGTTTTCACATACCAATCCATTGCATCTTAGTGTGTTCCCAAGTGTTGTTAGATTTGAAGCAGAAGTGGTTGCGATGACAGCTGCAATTCTTGGTAGCAAAGAAAAGGCTTCTGGAGGACAAATTTGTGGAAATATGACATCAGGGGGGACTGAAAGTATATTATTAGCAGTTAAATCATCTCGTGACTTTATGAAAGCCAAGAAAGGAATCACTAAACCAGAAATGTATGTACTCTTTCTCTCTTTGTTTATTTTAATATCCAGCCATAAAAATCAGTATCTAAATTTAGTGAGTGTCATACTTGACTGTAGGATAATACCAGTTTCTGCACACTCAGCATATGACAAGGCGGCACAATATTTCAAGATCAAGTTGTGGCGTGTCCCTGTTGATAAAGAATTTCGAGCAGATGTTAAAGCTATTAAGAGACACATTAACAAAAATACTATCATGGTAAACATTGACTTTGGGCAATTTTAGAATCATTTTCCCTGGTTTTAGCAAATGCAAAATGTATTTTGTGTTCCTATCTTTTCATTATTCTGTTTATCTGTTCTCCTTCATTTTAAAATTCTCAATCTCCATAGAGATGAACTCAGACACTGAAATGCATCATGATTTGTCTACTTAGCCCCCGACTTTATGTCAAGTATTTGATCTGCAAACTAAAACATATGAATATGTAGATTGTTGGATCGGCACCTGGTTTTCCCCATGGCATAATTGATCCAATTGAGGCAAGTGCATGTACCTTTTCCCAATTTCTAAATATTTAATAAATACTGCTAATTATCATGGATTTTGGATCCTTTACTCGCTGACATTTGCTAATTAAATTTCTCTTGCAGGAGCTTGGTGATTTGACTTCTAGCTACCAAATTTGTTTCCATGTTGACCTTTGTCTTGGGGGCTTTGTCTTACCTTTCGCTCGTAAACTGGGGTATGTTTGATGTATCTTTGTTTTCCAGGTTATGGTTCCGTAAAGTAGAGTGCTCCAATTTGTGCTAACTATTTGTCTAATTTTGTACTTCTATTGATTTATAGTTCTTAAAAAGCTCCTTTGCCCTTGCCCTCCCTTTATACAAGTTCTTATGTATCATCGACAACAACTCATTATGTATCTGTCTTATAGATACTACACTTTGTCTATATGTTTCTTGTCATTCTTGTCCAGATACCCTGTACCTCCTTTTGATTTCACTGTTCAAGGAGTAACCTCAATCTCAGTGGATGTACACAAGTATGGGCTGGCCCCAAAAGGAACGAGTGTAGTTCTGTACCGAAATCATGAAATACGGAAGGTATGAAGTGCTACTTTCTCCCCCTTTTCTGCAATCATTGTTTAGCAAACCATTCAATTGAAGCATCTCTAAACAAAATCTATGGGATTTGTTTGATCATCCAATCTGTGAGAATTCATCGGAGATTGAGTTGTTCCTTTGGATTTATTCTTCTTTATGAGGAAATTTTGTGTTCTCTTGATTATGAACTGTTACTCCCTTTGTATTGACACAACAACAGAAACAGTAAATCAAGTAAAACCAAAACGAAAAAACTTAAACAAAATTGTAAATCAATTTGAGTCCACAAAATACACTGTGTGTCCTTAAGGAATTTAATCCCCTCAATGTACCCGAGGTTGTGGATTACTTCCTCCCAGGATAAAAGAAATTAACTATTACAGACATAGCGGTACCTCAAACTTCTGTAATTATGATGAACTCAAATTTCTTATTTTTTAAGAAGAATGTATGCAGAGAAGAAAAAGAAGAGAATTGGGTGCGAATGTGCCTGTTCAGAACAAACTCATCTGTTCAGAATAGGTATGGTGTCGTTTGGGAATGAATTCACAGATGTCAGAAAAAGAAGATTGATTAAATAAATTTTGTCCAAAAAATATATCAATCAATCACATCATTTGCCGAAGCCGAGCGAGCGACGACGACGACGGCGCGAGGGGGTCCCCTTTACTTGACTCTTTAAGAGTTAGAGGAAGTGTTTCCTAGTATAAGAACACCACTTTTCCTCTATTTTCTAAATGAGGGAGAAATGACTCTTCATTTCTCTTTACTTGGTTCCCTTACATTTTTTCTGTCTTTCCATCTTCATTTCCCAATTCACATTTTTTACTTAGACCTAACATGAACTTTGTGTATTCATTCTTAATGTTGTACTATGTAGGTGTAGCCTTTATGTGACTGGAAGTATTGTCTTGAATTTTTAATGGTTTTCTTTTTGAGATCCCTTCTTCACCTTTTCCTGTATCGATGTTGAAGTTGTAGAGAGTGGTAATAGTATACCTTGAAATATTTGGTACAGTGGTTCTACTTCATATGCAAAAAAGTGATACATTACGCTACAAGTTCATTTTATATGTTTTGGTTTTAAAAGTAATCTGAGATCTTATACATTTTCCTACTCCTGAAACATGTGCGGGGACTGGACTAATTTGCTGCTGTTTTTTCCACCATTAACAGCATCAATTTGTTGCTGGTAAGTTACTCATGTCAAAAAAGTATTCATCATTTGTAGGTTTGCTAGTGTCTCGAGGATAGAAATCTCTATAAACTGTTTGGGGAGTTGGGGGGGGGGGGGGGGCAATTGATATGATAATAAAACCTAGATATGTCCTGCAATCAACTTCAGTGAGAGGTTGTCTTTTGAAAAAGCCATAAACATCTGGTGATACCAATTTAGTCAGAAAAATTAAATGTGTACCCTTGCAATAAAGCAAGTGGTCATGGCCTGAGATAATTTGCTATTTCCTTTTGCTCTTCCACTTAATAGAAAAAGAAAGAAATAACTTTCAGTTCTTATTGTATGGGGGTAATCACTCTCCTTTTCCTGCCAAAAAAGGTAATCATTCTTATATAGTTTTGGTAACATATATCCCTTGTATTCATATGGTAGTCACTGAGTGGACTGGTGGGCTTTATGTTTCTCCAACAATAGCTGGAAGCAGGCCTGGAGGCTTGATAGCTGGGGCTTGGGCAGCAATGATCTCTTTAGGCTCCGAAGGTTATATACCTTTCTCATTCTTGTTGGTTGTCACTTGGCACGTCCATTTATTCTTAACTGAGAGTGTGTACACCTTGCAGGATACTTGGAAAACACCAAGGAGATCATGGAGGCATCAAAAAAAATTCAGAAAGGGTACGTATAATCTCACTTACAGTTCAATTATTTTCCAGTCTCGTCTTTCACAATGATTCTACTGTTCAGGATACAGGACATTCCAGAACTGTTCGTGATTGGAAGGCCTGATATGAGTATTATTGCGTTTGGATCTGATGTTGTAGACATATTTGAAGTCAATGATGTACTGTCATCCAAAGGTTGGCATTTAAATGCATTGCAGAGACCTAACAGGTATTGCCACTGTCTATGATGCACACTTAGTGTTAAATTCATTCATTCTGGACACTGGAGAAGCTTTTCTTCTTCCAGCTCTATGGTGACTGTTTAAACAATTACCACAAATGCACTTTTCCTTCATAACCATTTGGATAATTTGGGCATGAGAGTGTAATCTTGAATAGTACATCTAAAATTCTAAGTACTTAAGTAAGAGTTCTATTCTAAGTTGTTTGTACTGCATATCTGTTTCAGTGTTCATATATGTGTGACGCTTCAACATGTACCAGTAGTCCAGATTTTTCTGAAGGATCTTAGAGATTCTGTGCAGACTGTAAGTGTGCTCTTTCACTTCCATCTTTTTTTCTCCTTTGAATTTCCATTTTCATAAATCTTTACAACTAGCATACCATGATATTATTGTCAAATTAATGTCGTTATCAGTAGCAGGACCAGCTTATTGAAGGCAGTTTACCGTGTACTGTTTAGCCAAATGTATATCTACTCAGCACTGCTCATAGTTAGGGTCTGTCTTCTGGTCTACTTGCTTAACAGAAAATGATTTACATTTTCCCCTCATAAATTTTGCTCATCGAGATCTTCTTTTACTTGGCCGAATCAGATCCAAATCATCAACTGCACGAATTTAAGGCTGGGTTATTTTAGATTGTATCCCAGCATTCATAACCTCTTAGCTGATTCTAATTAGATTCTTATCTTGGAGTGTATATATACTATGTGATTTGCTGTTTAGAGGTCATTAATAGTGTTTTCTTCCATAAGGTGAAAGAAAATCCAGGTCCAGTTAACGGAGGGTTTGCTCCAATCTACGGTGCTGCAGGGAAGATGCCAGATAGAGTTATGATTCAAGATTTATTGGTCGAATTTATGGACAGTTCATGCTAGTTATTTCTCAGCATACTCTTTGAATAATTACTGCTGAATAGAAAAATTTGCAATTGTTGATTGATATTGGATTTTCTGCATATGGTGAATACGAACAGAATGTTAACAAATGAACACTATTGATTCTTTTGTACTTGTTGAATGCATGCTAACGTATAATTGGTGGAATTCCTCCAATAATTACCAAAGTATGAACAATATTAGAGGTGACAAATGGGTGGATCAGATCGGATTTGAAATGATTGAGCCAAAATAGATTGAATCACAATTCATCCATATAAAATATGAGTAAATATGGATTTGGTCAAATAGTTTCAATTCACTTTAATCTCTTAAAGTAAAAAAAAATTTAATCCAAGTTAGATTGTTAATGTTCAACCCTTATCAACCCAACTCTACTTTCAAATAATTATTTTAAAAAAAATTTATTTTTAAATTTTTTTTTTTTCTATTTCCATACCTTATCACCTACCCATTCTCACCCCACCCCCAACCCTTATCTCCACTCTACCCACACCTCTATCAGCTTCAATTTAAGAAAAAAATTTGCTCACCCTATCCAACCCTCACCTATCCCCTACACCCTACCCAATCACCATTTAAAAGAAAAATTAATTCCCACATCGCACCCGACTCCCTATCCCTAAATATTTTTTAAAAAAAAATAAAAAAAAGTTAAATATTTTCACCACCCCACCCTTACCCTACCCCGGGACCTCCTCCCCTCCCAAAAAATAAAGAAAGAACACCCCCCTACCCTACCTTCCTATCTCCACTCCCAAATTTTTTTCTAAGGAAAAGTTTTAAAAAAAGTTAATTTTTTAACCCCCATTCCCACTTCCAAATTTTTTTTAATGAAAAATTAGAAAAAAAAATCTCCCCGACCCCTACCCCCAAACTCAATTTTTTAAAGAAAAATTCAATAATAATAAAAAAATTCTCCCCATATCCCCACTTCCATCCTACCCCCCTCCCTAGGGGTGTGCAAAAAGTATTTTCTTATAAGGTAAACCAAAAATTAAACCGTTAAGGATAAAAAATCAATAAAAAATATTTTATTGGTTTAGCATATTTAAAAATCGAAAATCAATAAACCTAATCAATAATATATACCCCACTCCCCCCCCCCCCCCCCCGCAATTTTTTTTAAAGAAAAATAAAAAAAATCATGAAACAAAAATGTTGTTACTGCAATTAATTTATCCATTTAAAAAATATGAGTGATTCATTAAAATAAATATGAGTTAAATGAACTCCTTTCACCTTATCTGGGTTGAAATTATCACCCGTAAATAATATCTATGTAGCAGTCTTCTTTGTTAATGTTTGAGACTTGAGATGCTGCTGGATTTAGCAGCATTCTGGCTGCTGCACGAAAGAGCAGCAATTTGTTATCTCACTCAACTCGAATTATGTGAGAGAACCTTTTGATGCGAGGGAATTCCGTTGTATACTCAAACTCGTCATTTTGTCTCCTTTCAGCTATTTGTTTACTTATTTTTGTATGTCGGCAGAAAAGGAAAAGAAGAAAATATTTGGCTTTTAGCTTACATTTTACTCTCCTCTTCATTCAATTTTACTTAATTTTTTTTAGAGTCAAATAACAAAAATATTGAATAATATTTTAAGATATATTTTATCAAATATTGACATGACAAAAAATTGTAATTTATCGTATTTTTTTGCAATTTTTTTCTTATTAAAATTTTTATTTTAGAATATCAAATCAATATAATTTAAGTTAGCGTTGAAAATTAGTCAAACTGATTCTAGAAAAGCATAACATTCAATAATATAGATGAAATTAATTTTTGATCTAGAATCAAAGAAAAATAATAAATGACTCTTATGGTATGCTTTGAAAGAAAAGTTTCTATGTAGAGTAAATAAATTTTTGTGGAGTTCAAAAAAAAAAAAGTAAAGAAAGAACAGAGGGAGTGCTTTTTAAAGTATAAGTTAATTGATATTTGTTAGTTATTTTTAAAATATATAATTTTGATAAACCACATGAAAGATTTGAAACACTTTTTCAATTTTATTTGTAAATAGTAATGATTTTTTTTTTCTTAGCAACAAATATTAATGAGAAAAAGTAAAACAAAAATGCTTAATATAGAAGAAAAAAAAGAAAGAAAGAGCAACAAGTGGAAAAAAAACAAGAAGAAAAGAGTGAAGAAGAATAGTGGTTATGAGGATAACAAGAAAAAAAAAAAAACCTTGTAGAGCTTTATTACAGTAGGGATAATATGGAGATTATAAAGAAAATATTGGTGATAAAAGTGTAAAATTATCGATGAAACATAAATGAATTTTAAGTCAAAAAATAGAACTTAGAAAGGGAGGATGTGTGTGTTGGGGGGGGGGGGGGAGGGGAGGGGGGCAACATTAAACTTCGGCTTTTCAAAAGTAAGCTTTAACTTATTTTAAGGATTTTGTTGCTTACCAAACACTCAACAACAACAACGTCATATCTAGTGGAATCTCACAGGTAGAGTTTGGAGATGATATAGTGTACAGAGACCTTATCACTATCTTGTGGAGATAGATAAGTTATTTATAAAAGACTCTCAGCTCAATAGCATCAAACCCAAGTAAAAGAAGAAGAAAACAATTAAGAAAACATGGAAGGTAATAAGAAAAGCAACGTAACGTCTACAAGAAAGAAACGATAACAATAGCATAATAGTGTGATAATTGAAATAAGATAAATAACATGCGACAAGAATTGTCATGGTATGGCTAGTACTATAACAGGCACTACCCCTATCAACTTTCACGGCCCTCCATCCGGTTTCGTGAAGTATAGGTCTGTTGACCTCCACGTATGCGAAAGAAGGCTTCACATTCGTGGAGTGTTAGATTAAGTTGACCTCTGCATTTTCGGAAGATCTTTCACGTAATAGTTAACTAGTTATTCTCTACGTTTGCGGAGTACATTTGGTATCTGAAAAATGTTTTAATTTTAAATAACTGAATTTCTTCATTTCCACCATTTCCAACATTTTGAGATCGCTCTTTTGACTATTTTTCAAGGGATTTTCGTAGGGAATCTATAGGATACATGCTTTTCAACTATTTTCTTCAATTTTCATTGGTTAATTCTAGATTTCAACATCAAATTTGGAAGAGTCAATTGAGGAATTGGGGGTTTTCATGAACTATGAGAATTTTACGAAATTAATGATTGTGACTTTTCTGAAGGATTATGACTTTTTCGAAGGGTTATGATATTTCCGAAGGGTTGTGTCTTTTTTGAAGGATTGTGACTTTTTTGAAGAGTTGTGACTTTTCTGAAGGATTATGACTTTTTCGAAGGGTTTTGATTTTTTTCAAAGGATTGTGACTTTTTCGCAGAGTTGTAACTTTTTTTAAGAGTTATGACTGTTTTTGAAGGGTTGTGACTTTTCTAAAGAGGTTACTATAATACCCTCAACATAAAAATCAATTTAGTATATATTTTATATTTATTTAATTATATATATTATATTATATTAAAAGCAAATAATTTTTCACATTGAAAGATTGTGACTTTTTCGAAAGATTGTCACTTTCAAGGAGTTGTGACTTTTACGGAAAAAAATGTGACTTTTTCGAAGAGTTATGACTTTTTGGAATGGTTGTAACTTTTACAAAGGACAGTGACTTTTCCAAGGAGTTGTGATTTTTACGAAAAAGTGTGGCTTTTTCGGAGAGTTGTGACTTTTTCGAAGGGTTGTGACTTTTTAAAAAAATTATGACTTTTTCGAAGAGTTGTGACTTTTTTTAATAGTTGTGACTTTACCAAGTGGTTGTGAATTTTTCGAAGGGTTGTTACTTTTTCGATGGGTTGTGACTTTTCTAAAGAGATTAATTGAAGGATTGTGACATTTTCGAAAGGTTGTGATTTTTTCAAGGAGTTGTGACTCTTTTGAAAAGTTTTGACTTTTTCGAAATGTTATGAACTGTGACTTTTATTTATTTAATTATATTATATTATATTGAAAGCAGATAATTTATCACATTTAAGGAATGTGACTTTTTCAAAAGGTTGTGACTTTTCCAATTAGTTGTGACTTTTACAAAAAAAGTGACTTTTTCGAAGAGTTGTAATTTTTTCGAATGGTTGTGACTTTTACGAAGGATTGTGACTTTTTCAAGGAGTTGTGACTTTTTCGAATGATTGTGACTTTTACAAAGGATTATGATTTTTCCGAAGGGTTGTGACTTTTTTAAAAATTATGACTTTTTCGAAAAATTGTGACTTTTTTGAATGGTTGTGATTTTTTCAAAGAGTCATGATTTTTTTGAAGGATTATGACTTTTTTGAAAGGTTGTGACTTTTTCGAAGGATTGTGAGTTTTCTGAATGGTTGTGACTTTTTCGAATGGTTATGATAGGCTAAAATACCGTTTAATCATAAATGACGCCTTTTGAGTTTTTTAACTTCTGTTGGACTCTTTAGTTGATTTTTAAAATATTAAATTGTTTAAAGAAAAAATAAATAAGAATTATGAGATACTCTTTTATATATATATATATATATGATATGATTTCAAATCAACACAGTATTTAGATCCTCATGCATTCAAAAGTAGTTAAAAAAATTTATTTAGTAGTATGTCCATTATATCATTATAATATCATATGAATGCGATGCCTATAGAATTTGTGCCAGATTTATATTAATAACTGAATCGGTTTGCTCCAAATCGTTTCACATATTTTATTGCAATGTTCTCATTGACTGCAATACAATCTTATCTTAGCCCCTATTGCATTATTATTGTCTAAGTGTCAAATTCTGCCTTAAGGACTCTCATTTCAGCACCTTGATTATTTTGTGCATGCCTTTACAACAATCATATGATTTAAAATTATATATGGAAATGAAAATGCCTTATCTTCCTACTATTCAAGAAAAGCATGTAACTGCACTTTATTAGCATGTCTTTGCTATTGCTATGGTGGGTTTAGAGTTGGCGCCGCCTCTCTGTTCTTAATTGGCAAACAATAATTAAACAAGGAAAAAGGGTGCAGATTCATCACTAATAACTTAAATGTTATTGCAAACCTTAAAATAGTCGTGTAGCGTAATTAGAAAAATTATAGCTATGGAATCTTATTAAGCTTTATATGTTTGTCATTTGTGAAATTTGTTCTATCACTATCACTTAATAAGAGGCTTTGTATTCGAGCCCTGGAGAAAATTTTATTTGAAGCGCCACCTCCATATGGACACCACAATATGCAATCTAAATTTAATTGGGATTTCAATGTGACCTTCAAACACCGAATGAGGAAAAACTAATAAAGAAGGCATATTATCATTAATAATTAAAGAAGAGATAAGAGGCATTTAGTCGAATAACTCTTACAATCTTATTAATTTGGCGAGTATGCCAACAATTGATCAAGGGGAGTAATTTATGTTTTTTACTTAAAAAAATAATTAAAAACAAATAGTATTATTAATTAATCAGTGAAACTGAAGACTGACGTAGATTTCCCTCATTCTCATGGGTGTATTAATTAGCTTATGAGCTTTGTAGTAAAGAAAAGAGGATTAGTTGAATTTTGGGATTCGTGAGAATTTAGCGTAACGAACCATAAATGGAGATTGATAGCGTATAATGTATTGTTGCTTAACGCATTTGGCTTCAATATTTTAGCCTCACTTAGCATAAGACACATTTCTACTTAAAGAGGATATTGAGAAGAAAAACACAAAAAATATAATACTTCACCTCGTGGATTGTGTAAAGAATCCTAGTGGCATTGAGTAAAAAAGAAGCAAAATGAGGGGGCACATTCTTTTGTTCCTTAATCTTCCATTTTCTACTTTCCAATTTAATCAAACTCTATTATTTTAATATGTTAAACAAAGTCCATATGTCCATATGCAAATGCATGATTGACCTCATTAATTTCATCCTAGTCATATTCTGGTCAAATGTATTCTAATGACGATATATCTAACTAACCCCTATTTTGGGGTCGGAACGCGTTATGGAGAGGGATTTGTGGTGGGGAACAAAGTGGGATACAAACTTCCACAGTCCCACCACTTGAGTGAAGGTTGTGGGTGGACAACTCGTGAGTTGCATCCTACTTGTTAGCTTCAATAATTCCAAAATATTTTAGAATTTCATTTGATATTATTTTATGATAAGAATAATTATATTTAGTATTTTCATTCGTTTAAATATGCGTTATTGTTGAACTTTTTAAGAATTAAATTATATAAAGTTTAATCAGTATTTTTAATTTATATTTCTTTATCATATAATATGAGAAGAATTATTATTTATAGTGTTTTTCAAATAATTTTTTAATATATAAATATATTATAAATTTTGAATCATTCTAATTTAATTTATTTTGAACATTAATTACTCAAATTGACATCAAAAATAGAAAACATGACTAGTATTTGGGGATGAAGGGAGTGATAATTTAACTTTAAAAATTTTATTTATATAATTTATAACCATACAAATATTTATGATTTTTTAAAAATTATATATTTTAATAATTTATTTTTTATTTTAAAATTTTATATCTAATCAAATATCATTACATAATTCGGGACAGAGAGAGTATAAATAAAATTCTAAAAAGCTGCAGCTAATGGAATAGACAAGTTCTTTTTCTTGTTTTTCATTTTGAAGTTTCAAATTGCTATTTATTTATTTATTTTTTTACTTTTATAACACCCTTTTGCTTTCTATTTTTCCTCTCTTTAATTTGAACGGAATATATGTGTTAATGCGAAAGCCTTTAATAATAGGGTGGCAAACAAAGATGGATCTTGGAATTTTTTTATCAAATTAAGCCATTATTTAAAAAAAAAATTAAGTTTGTGTCCCTTTGAAGCAAACTATTTACATCCATAATATCATTTTACATTTTATACTCCATTCTAAAAAAAATCATCCCCCTAATATTAAATTAACGTGTTGATGTCATGCTGACGTCAGTACCCACCTTGTATGATATACCAATAGGGTATACATATACCAACAGGGTATCACAGAGTATTAAACTCAGCCCTATATGATATCGATATGGTATCAATGTACCGATAGAGTATCACAAAGAATATATTTTCTACTAATTTAGAATTAATAAATAAGTTTGTAACTTTAATAATTTTCTCTTTATTATTTTATTTATTATAAAAAAGTTCAAAATTATATGATAGCGATAGGATATCAATGTACCGACGGAGTGTCACAAGAATATATTTTCTACTAATTTAGAGTTTAATAAATAATTTTGTAACTGTAATAATTTCTAGTCCTATATGATACCTACATGGTATAAATATACCATCGGAGTATCATAACAAATATATTTTCTACTAATTTAGAGTTTAATAATTTTTTTAATTGTTTCTTATTTATTCCTTAAAAAACATAATCTTATAAGATACCAAATGAGTATCAATATACCACCAGAGTATCACAGAGGATTGAGCGAATTCTATATGATATCGGTATGATATATATATATATATATATATCTATATATATATATATATATAGCCCGCCGGAGTAT
>JBCEWC010012702.1:0-15651 GCA_038996855.1 Solanum aculeatissimum | reverse complement strand
GTGTATAATGAGTGATGATGGAAGTGGTCTTACATTGAGGAGAGAACAAAATAAATAATAATTAGCATATAATAAAAAAATCGATAATCACACAAAATAAAAAATAATAATACCAACCACTGGAGGTCGAAATTCAAACAAAATTTAAAAAATAAAAAGAATAATATCGACTTCTGGATGTCAAAAATAAAATAATAAAATTAAATAAAAATAAAAAAACTTATATTGACTTAAAATTAAAACCGACTTTTGGAAGTCGGTATATATCGACCTTGGGAGGTCAGTATCCAAGCGACCAAGCTTTTACCGACATAAGCTCGGAAGTCGATATTTAGTCGGTATTTTTGACAATACCGATTTTCGGAAGTCGGTATTTGGTGGTCGATATTTACAGTTTTTTTAGTAGTGAATAGGCAAATTTGCTTTTTCCTTGCATCTTCCATTTCAAACAACAATGCACCATAAATTTAAAATTTGAAACTGTTGAGCGGATTTTAGATTGAGTGATTCATGGGCAATAAATCTAATAGCTGACAATGGCATGCTAACTGCTATGTAACCTAAAGATAGCAGAATGAGATACTCTTTGGTCTCTATGTAATGGGTATGATCTATGTTGAACCAAGAGACATGTTGGCCGCAGTGTTGTCTTGGAGAGATGGAAGTAGGTTCTCTAAGTTTATATGTAGGCTTTTAAGGAAGTGGACATCCTTCCAAGTGACTAAGGAGACTGACGATGTGGTTCTTTCAGAAAGTTCACTCACACTTTTTTCTTAGCTTAATAAATAGCTTTAGAACATACCAAAAATCAAATTCACTCCCCTGCAAACATTAAATTCTTCCAAGAAAGGGTCTTATGAATATTTCAATTTTTAAATTTTGAAATGGGTTTATTCCTAAATTTCTAAAATATTCACCATCATTTTGACGCAACTATGTTTGTTCACCATGAATGGGATATAAGCTTGGAAAAATGGTGGTTGAAAAAAGGGGTAGAATAAGAAAAAAAATGTGGTCAACAAGTGTATCTTACTCACTATGTCATGTAAGTAGAGAGTGTGAAAATGATGCAATGGGGCCAACATGAGATGTTTAAAGCGAATAAATCCTAGTTGAAGTGTCTAAGCGAAAGCTAGTGTCAACTTTAGGTGACCACTGATGGATTCACAGTATTTAATAAAAGTTTGAATTTGAATGGCTCCGCTAGGTTATTAAGTATGTTTTTTTATAGTAAGGTTCAAACTCGTATTTGTTCTAAATAGGTATTAATTATTGAGATATTGAAAAGCTTAATATGATTAAAATATATCTCTATGTGGATAATTTTTATCGTCAGTCTACTAACAATCATTAATCACCTCTAGTCATAATAATCACTATCATAATTGTCAACCATCATTACTGTCGCAAATTTCCAACTAACACCACCAATTGCAACTACTATCACTGTCAATCATTACTATCGATCGCTACCATACTTACCATTTCCATCATTACAACTAGCAACATCACCAACCATCACTGACATCGTAAATCGCTGCACATCCATCACCATCAACACTACAAATTATTAACATATACTCAATTTTTCACTTGTTATGTTTAAGACGATTTAACACCAACCTTGACCATTTAAACGTGTATTCAAATTTAGAGTCTTAATCTTAATGAAAATAAAATGAGGCTTAAATATCCATATATAATGTAAAGATAGCATATGCATAGTGAAAGCAAACCATTAATGGAAATGTGTTTATGAGCAAGTGAAAATGTTCAAATATACTTGACGGATTTTTACTGTTCTTTTTATGAGCAGATAGATTAACGAAGAACATATGTATGACAAATTTGATATATTATCTAGGTGATTAAATGCATATATATATATATATTTGGTACCCTTGATTTCTTAAATATAATAACAACAGTGCATTCGACTTATTGTTCTTTAATTTTAAGTTTTTTTTTTAAATTTTTGCAAACAATTTAAGTACATGAGATACAATATCTGCATTTTTGAATTTATTTGAGACTTGTGAATCATCTAATCATGAATGTTAAGTTGATTTCGAATTTCTATAAAGTGCAATGCAAATCATAGATCAAACTTAAATTAGACGGAAACAAATTTATATGAGCACATTTGAAATTTGTAGAGTCAATCAAACTTTTTTAAATACGTTTTAAAAATATATTAAGTTGTTAATTGTTATGATTTATAATGTTATTTTTTAATAATTTTTAAATGTATAACATACTTAAAAAGAAAGTAAGATAAATAAATTAAAGCGGAGAAGGTCCTAAATATAAATTGAGGAATTTGAAGTAGAAGGACAAATTGGACAATTAAATTTAATCCCTACACAATTTAAGACCCTAAATTATATAAATATATCAACAAACTTTATTTACAACCAAATATCAACACTTTCTTAACAAAAATATACATACATGAGAAAAGCAAAAAGAAAAAAAAGGAGTAAAACGAATTAATAGCTGGCAGGAGCAAGAGTAATTAATGTGGCAGATTAATTACTATTTGATCTGAAATTAATGTGCCACATTAATTATTGGTTAATTAATTATTCCTACCCATTATTTTTTTCATGTAAATTAATTTTTCCATGTACATATCAATCTCTACTCGTTAATTTCTCCATGTAAACCAATCTCTACTCGTTAATTTGATTAATTTATTCGTTAATTAAATCATAATTTAAACCAATTTGTACTCGTTAATTTAGATACCAATAAGGTATTTTTCTTGGTACCTACTCATTAATTTCTCCACGTAGATACCAAGCAACACCAAAATAATACCGATTAATACCAAAAATAACACCAACTAACTGAAAAAACAACCAACAATGCCATCAAGAAATCACCAAAAAAAACAGTAATTATTTTGGTTAAAAGAAATTTAACATTTTTACCAACATTATTAACATTTACTAATAAAATTAAATAAAGTTAACACCAACATACCAAGTATAAAAAGTAATTAAGATGTTGTCAAATCTCAACAATTTAAAAATGGCGGAAAAAAAAAGAATTTTTGACTAATCCCCAAAACATATTAAATGAAAAGTGGTGGCGGAGTCAATGCATTAATTGAAGTATATTACTCCCTCTGTCTCATTTTAATTGAATTTGTGAGGTAATACACACATATTAAGAAAAACATTCAAAGATAAAATTTACACCATACTTTCCACTATTGTCCTTTGTGAAATCATAAATATGTTGTCACGCCCCGGTAGGATACCCTTGGTGTGGTCGACACTTGAAAAATCATTTCTGATTCTCCAAGAGAACCACCTGGCCTCATCATCATATTATACTCAATAGCAGAAGAATACTCAAGGAAAGACATTAAATAAGTAAATAAAGTTTTTATAAAATAATTTCCACTGGTCAAGTTTTGGAAAACAAAAACAATCAACTCTCTCTACTCAGTGTCTATGAAGCCTCAACCTCTAAACATTTTAGATGGTACCATGACTACCAACTCAAAGAAAATAAAATACTTAGTGAAAGTAAAAAGGCTCCTCTGAAGGCAATGAGGCTCACCAAGTCTGAAACGGGGACTAGTCTTCAATGATGCGCCTGTTGATGACCTCTAATACTTGCCTCTGCATAAAAAACGGCTCAGTCCAAATGGACGTCAGTACATTGAATATACTGGTATGTAAGATGGTTGGAAAGGAAAGGGCATTATCAAATATACTCAACTCAAGTAACTCAACTCAGTAAATCATGTAAATTTAAGAATAAAGTCATGCTTTGAAAATAGACTCCATAAAATGCAACTTAGTCAAATCATTTATATTTTTATGGTAAAATAATGCTCCTCAAAATATACTCTAGTATGCAATTCAGTCAAACCCGTTATGCAATATTAGAGAGTTTCTCTAACCGATAACATCCCACCACCCTCATTGATGATGCACAACGATACCGACATCGTTGCTCGCCCGTCCATTACTTCCCAAGGTAAGGACACTCAACTATATCTCATGGATCCATCATTCCCGTCCATCTTTTTGGGACAGGAGTTGCAAGAGTTAACTACACAACTATCCTACGCGGGCAATGTAGTTCTGGGGTGTTAACTCTTACCCAACTTGGTGCTCAATACTACTCCCAAAACATGTACTCATATCTATCAAGTAAATAGATTATTCAAAAAAAATATCTCATCAAGTCTCATTGGACTTTTATTTAACATCAAGATCATCTCAAACATCATCATCAACCATCAATAAATATATTTTAAAAATTATTTACATCATTATCAAAATGTTTCCTCAAAGCATTACGTGCTTTCTTTAAAAATATGTTTAAAAAGTCTTTACCCATCATCAAGACTCTTTCTCAAACCAATGTTTATGCTCAAAACTCATATTCATGCAGACACAGTAAAGTATGCTAAAAAATCATTTGTGTTTGACACACTCAATATAACCATTAATCTCAGTTCAAAATAATGAGTAAAATCAAGTAAAATCCTCAATTAGAGTTCATGTGAATGGAGACATGAACATGCATTCAATCGAATATCAACCTCATGAACATCATCACTATATTTTTATATACAAAGAAACTCAATAGGACAATAGACAACTTAAGAATTTAATTCAAGAATTAGGGTAAAACTCTACTCGAACTCAATTACAAGAAATCAATATGTGGGGCACGTGGATGAACTCAATCTAACGCTATGAGCAACCTTATATACCCAAAAATTCAGATTTTTGAAGAACTTTGAAGAACACTTCTTGATTCTCTTGAAACCCTAGCTTTTCTCTTCTTGGAACCTTGTTTAAAGTCTCGGAATAGGTTTTTAGCGTAATAGATTGATTAGTTATGTTTAAGGGCTTATATAGGTGTAAAAACGTCAGGTGTAGACTTTAAAAGGGTAGACAAAGACCAAAATAACCCTTCTTAAAATGTTGTCAAAGTCATCCACGGGCCCATCTACGGCCCGTATAAGATTCCACGGCCCATAGGAACCCTTTCGTAAACTTTTTGACAAATTTCAGAGTTACTAGATCGATCCACGAGCCCAATCTATGACCCGTAGATAGATCCATAAAGTCTGGGGCTCAAAATTAATTTTTCAGGATTTTTTCTACGAGTGAACAGTACGGGTCATACTTTAATCTACGACCCGTAATAGGTTTCATATGTCCAACTCTGCTCTAGCAGTCTTCAGTAAAAATGGTCATAACTTTTGAATATGAACTCTAAATGAGGTGAAATTTGTTGTGTTGAAAAGCTAATTGAAAGAGCTTTTATTTGGTAAGACATCTAACTCTCTGTGTGCTAAGAGTTATGGTCATTTAAAGTTGACTGATCTTGCATAATCTAATACGAAAAACTCAATCGATAGGAAAATTTTGAACTCGACTAAGTACTAGGGGTCTCTTATGAACCTAATTCACTTCTAATGCTATTCACACATATAGGAATGTTCCTTAAAATATAGGTACATGTAAGGCATCACTAGGTTCAAGCCTATATACTTACAATGAAAAAATTTAGATCGTATGAATAGAGTTGTGGGGTATTACAATATCTCCCCCTTGGGATCATTCGTCCTCGAATGATGAATGAACCAAGAATGAATTCAAGGAACAAATAACAATCGAGACTCTATCAGATCAATGAATCACAATCAATCAAATTTGGACAATCATAGATTAAACTCAAAATAGACAAATTGGGTCAGATCAAGAATAAAGATATCACCTTAGAAATTCTCACCATCAGGCACGAATAGAACATCGAAACTCAATCAACTCAAATCATTTAAACACCTTGACAATCAATCATTAGTACTCAAGAAGCAAGTCATTAAATCTAATTCGAGAAGGGGGTCATCACAACATTGGAGACTTTATGGATAACTCTCAAGCTTAGCACCTCATAGACCCCTTATATTGGAGACTTTATGGATAACTCTCAAGCTTAGCACCTCATCTCAACTATGCTCCCTTTCATGGCACTACACTTCATCAGCTGAAGCTTATGGCTCGTATTCAAATCTATGTCTAATCACATTCTCTCATTTTATTCAAGCCTAATTCTAAATACCACAGCACTATTCCTAAGATAACCATACTCATCAAAATGAATCCTCAAAACTCAAACTCTGTACCTCCATAAGAACTTTCATTAAACGATCACTAGTCATCTCCATGATATCACCACTCTTACTAAAAACCCTTTCCAAGAAGTCGTCAATAGCTTAACACCATTACTGGCATAATAACAACTACACATTCAAGCCTATCACACTAATCACTTCGACAATATCTATGAATTACCAAGCCTACTTTGCATTTCTACCTCCATCATTAAATAAACTCTCACTCAAAGACACACCAACATACTTTTACCTAAAGTCATTCTAACCTGCCTTTACTTATCTATTGCATATCACAAAGTCTCATCTCGCTCTTCCTCCACATCTATAATCTAAATGAAAGGAGGACATCATAGTTATCACTTCAAGGAACATCCACCCTTACTCATCAATAATAACTCATCTCCTATCACCAATATCACTATCAAGGTTGGAAAGAAGGATCATTAGAAGGTCTTAGAGCGAAAGATCATAAGCGTGATACATTCGAGAAATTTGATCTATGAGAATTCATATGTGATACAATCTCATTAGCCTTTTAGGATCTATCATGCATTTATGGAATCAAACACACTGTGAAACTCAAGTCATATCTCGTATGACATAAGGTTAGGAACTCTGAGATTTATGAGATCTCAACATAAAAGTGAATCAACATCGGGTGCATAAGTCTAGGTCATAGGCATGATGCTCATACACAAGACAAAAATAGAGTATCACCTTAACTGAGCTACAAGAAATATAAGAGATAGAAAAGAATCAAGGCCTCAACCTGATCGACTCATTACTATGGAAAGCTCAAGACTCACTTTAGTTTATTAACTCCTCATCTTCCTCTTAACTCAAAGGTCCACTACCTAAGTCTGCGAATCGATTGTCTTTATTAAGCTATAAACATAACTCTCCACACGATTGGGGTATCACTATCTACAAGAACATCTTAAACTCTCTTGTTATACTATACTCAAAGATATAAAATTACTATTAGAACTTTCTTCTGAGATACTACTCTTAGCTTCCTTCTAGCTCTATGGGCATCTTTCTATGCTTAATACTCTTATTGGCACATCTAAGCATACTTACTCATTTTCTACAACTCTTATAATCTAACCTCTTTGTTTAGTTGGCTAACACTCAACTTCTAACATTTAATATATGTGACTAAAGAAGTCTTGGATTACAAGGTAAAACTCATCATCATTTATATATAAATTCCCATTGACCTAATTACTAAGGGCAATAAAGAATACTTACACCAACTCACTCTACATTGACAACTCAAATATACTATCTAGGCTATCATAGTAAGTTATATCTTAGAGCCTTACACAACTTTACACATTCATGAATACACATCTTAAGCCTCTTCTTACTTAATGATTTATTCTCAATCTACTATTTTTATCCAAAACTCATATACATGCATATTCATAGCATCTCACTTGCTGCAAGTTGACACCTCAATTCCTGGCACACACTATGTCAAGCCTGTTAAAGCAAATCTCCCAACTAGCACTATCATTCTCATAATGGCTATTTCCCTTTAGGTTAGATCTATCACCTTAAAAGCA
This sequence comes from Solanum aculeatissimum, assembly GCA_038996855.1. Lineage (NCBI taxonomy): Eukaryota > Viridiplantae > Streptophyta > Magnoliopsida > Solanales > Solanaceae > Solanum > Solanum aculeatissimum. The sequence goes on along the minus strand of JBCEWC010012702.1, from coordinate 7,932 downwards.
CTATGTACCCTTCATTAAAATTAACAGATCCATCCACGAGACCCCGTCTACGGGCTGTGGTTCAACCTTTGGACCGTAAGTCCTCTCGTGGAAGTGTTCTAGACTTAAATTTTGTTTAGGTCTTTCAGGGATCCTTTCTACGAACCCTTTGATGGGTCGTATCCTGACACCTCATAGGTCAACTTCTAGAAGTCCTTCAACTTTTCTCTTTCATTGGTTTCAATCCACGAAGCTTACCTACGACCCATAATATCACCTACGACCCCTAGACTAGCTCATAGGATTCAACCACCATCAAAATCATTAATTTTCAATCATCCCAGGTTATCAACATGCAGGGTGTAAACATATTAACATAAACCTCTTCCTAGTTTGAACATACTCTAAGACATCCTAACAATAACTCTTTCTCTAGATCTCCTTAGAAGGCACATACTATTTTTTCATCAAAACTTATGAGAATCGACTCATCACACTATTACTTACCTAATGGGCACATAACTCTAGTTATAAGCCTTAATCAATTACCACTTTTACTATCTGGTCTCTTCCTTTTCATCATCGTCTTTCTGACTCTATCATGACAATTCTACTTATGGTTTATAAGACCCAAATCATAGTCTTAGGTGCTAACATTACACTTCTTACAGATATAAGTTTCCCTCTCATAGATAACATTGAAAATAAGTTTCGAGTAGGAGAGGTTGAGGTGCCTCTTGATTAGCTCAACTAAGTCAGTCATGATATCTCTATGATAAATTAGCATAGAATAACTTCTATACACCCTCTCAACTAGAATAGTATCACCAATAGGAGTAGATACATTAAAAGGTTTAAGAAGACACTCAGGAGTCCTATTAAATCTGCTAGCCACATAAGGAAACACAATCAATGGGGTGACATCAGGATCTATCAACATATAACAATCAAAAGTAAAGACTCGAATCATACCTATCACTACGTCCTAGAGTGTTATTCTGATTTAGATGGCTATCACGACACACAACTGGTCTATGGCCTCGCTCGTGTCAAAGATGGCACCTCTCTGATTTTCTCTAACCAGTGGTGTTGGTGTAGAGGGTTGAACTTTGTTTGATCACTTTGGATAATTCCTCTAAAGGTGACCCAGTTGGACACACTTATAGCATTTCTCAGTACCCTTTCAACACTTTTCTAAGTGGAGTTTTCCATATTCTCTACATGGGGACTTTCCTTTAGGACCTCGAGCCACACTTTCTCAAGATGGAGTTTTTCGAACTTAGAAGGGCTTATTTCTTCTTAGCTTCAAATTATATCTGTTATTAAATGTGGATGCACTTATTAGTGGTGGCGCATAACTCTAGGGTCTCTGCGAAAAAGGAAATCTATTTCTATTCCCTTGCTTATGCTTACTACGCTCATGTCCTATTAACTCAACTTTTTGCTCAAAGGTTCTTCCATCTCATTCTCCTTGTCCTCTTCTACCCACTGAGCATGTGCAATAAGCTGAGTAGTAAGTTCAAGCTCCTCGGTGCTGACAGTACTTCCCAGGTTTATAATATTTTTTAAAGGCATGATATGCAAATGTGAAACGCACGAGTTAGAAGAGAGATTTTCTAGAGTTTTAACTCTATAGCACGAATCAGAATAAGGAAGAAGTGTAACAATTCCTAATGTCCTATAGCCTCCTGCTTATAAAACACACTCATAAACAAGACTCTATTAGACACGACTTCATAGACTCTCTAGGACATCTGATACCAAGTTTGTCACGCTCCGAGAGGGTACCCTTGTCGTGGCCGACACTTGAAGAACCATTTCTGATTCCCCAAGAGAACTACCTGGCCTCATCATCACATCATACTCAATAGCGGAAGAATACTCAAGGAAAGACATCAAATAAGTAAATAAGACTTTTATAAAATAATTTTCAATGGTCAAGTTTTGAAAAACAAAAACAATTAACTCTCTCTACTCAGTGTCTATGAAGCATCTACCTCTAAACATCTAGATGGTACCATGACAGGCCATGACTACCCAACTCTAAGAAAATAAAATACTTAGTGAAGGTAAAAAGGCTCCTTCGAAGGCAATGAGGCTCACCAAGTCTGAAACGGGGACTAGTCTTCAACGATGTGCCTGGTGATGACCTCTAATACCTACCTCTGCATCATAAAATGATGCAATCTAAATGGACGTCAGTACATTGAATATACTGGTATGTAATATGGATGGAAAGGAAAGGACATTATCAAATATACTCAACTCAATAAATCATGCAAATTTAAGAATAAAGTCATGCTTTGAAAATAGACTCCATAATATGCAACTTGATCAAATCATTTATATTTTGATGGTAAACTAATGCTCCTAAAAATATACTCTAGTATGCAATTCAGTCAAACCAGTTATGTAATATTAGAGAGTTTCTCTAACCGACAACATCCCACCACCCTCGTTGGTGATGCACAACGATCGCGATGTCCTTGCTCGCCCGTCCATTCCTTGCCAAGGTAAGGACACTCAACTATACCTCATGGATCCATCATCCCGTCTATCTTTTGGGACAAGAGTTGCCAGAGTTAACTGCACAACTATCCTATGAGGCCAACATAGTTCTGGGGTGTTAATTCTTACCCAACTTGGTGCTCAATACTACTCCCAAAACATGTACTCATATCTATCAAGTAAATAGATCATTCAAAAAAATATCTCATCAAGTCTCACTGGACTTTTATTTAACATCAAGCTCATCTCAAACATCATCATCATCATCAACCATCAATAAATATATTTTAAAAACCATTTACATCATTATCAGAATGCTTCCTCAAAACATTAAGTGCTTTCTTTAAGAATATGTTTCAAAAATATTTACCTATCATCAAGACTCTTTCTCAAATCAATGTTTATGCTCAAAACTCATATCCATGCAGACACAATAAAGTATGCTAAAAAATTATTTATGTTTGTCACGCTTAATATAACCATCAATCTTAGTTTAAAATAATGCATAAAATCAAGTAAAATCCTCAATTAGGGTTCATATGAATGAAGACATGAACATGCATCCAATCGAATACCAACCTCATTGTCATGACTCGGGTAGGGGCCTAGATGTTACATGGCGAAGGAGAACCTGAAAGTCCTCGATCAAGCCATCGTAGTATCATTACACACATCATCGATTCGAAAGCGTGAAAACTAAACACATAATACATAATCTCTAAGGGAATCGGGGCTTTGGACTCAAGTTATGGGGATGTTACCGGGAATGGGATAAACATGGATTCACATAACACATAGCAATTATCTCTAAGGGGAAGGGTAAGTACGATTCCACTATGGGGAACACCGGGATTATGGGACTTTCCACATAAGCACATAGTCAATCACAATTCCCAACATTTCAAGTCATAGGTATAATCAATAACAATTCTCATAGTCAAGGCTAATAAGCATAACTTTTATAATCATAATGTTTAACATAACAAGTCAACGTACAAGAGTTTAGATTTTGTCTAACAAGCCTTTACATAGATCAAGCGGGGCCTCGACATAGTTTGAGGCTCACCCTCAATACATAAGTAAAAGAAAATAACATAATAACTAGGTAGATAGAAGGTGGCTATTTCCCTCGAACAAAAAGACTCACCACTAGCAAAGTCTTCAAGAAAATCAAGCGTCGTCCGGTAGAATGTGAAAGTCGTCCCCGGTCCCTACATGGTTAGAACATGTAGACAAGGAATATGGGTTAGCACAATTAAGTACTAAGTATGCGGGCATGCAAATGCATATGCATATGCACATGATCCTATAGAAACCTATATGTCAAGGGCACATATATAGAAGTGAATATAAGAAAGGACAATATACGATATGCCATGAATTCATGATGCATGAAATGCCACAATGCTTAGTATAGAGGGGATGAAATCATAACCGACATCACAATCTATGCGAGCTAGTACATGAACTCCCGATGTCAGGCCCCCACATCAAGATGAGGGTGTCTACTTGCCAAGGGTAGATCACATCACACCTTACGGGTCTCCCATTTCAGTGTGATGGCCACCTTCCTTACGGGTCTCACATTTCGGAAGGATTTACATAACATAACATATCATACCTATGCAGGCACATAGTTTGACGGAAAGGAGTATGGACCCTGTGAAGATAGCCCACCTCTACTCCAATCCCTCGGTACTAAGTTCACATCCCATAAGAATACATATACATATATCTATACATGTTTTTAAAAATGAAACTTGACATTTGAACTTCAAAACATGCATACTAGGGCCTAGGAGCCAAACATAATTTCAAATACCCTCATGCATACTTAACGGGAGTTAAACATAGTTTATAGTCATGCATCATGGGCTAAAAAGCTAAACATCTTTCATGTCATACTTCATGCATAAGAGTAGCTCCATACATATCATATTTGTCAAATCATAGTGGTGTAAACACCCATGTTGCTCAAAGAGCCATAACATAGACTTAGTGTGATCACAACTTAGCCTTAACCCATACTTGTTCAAAATCATAGTCATAAATATGTTAGGGACTTAGCCCACATTAAAACTTTCATCATAAACCATGAATCATGCATGCAATGCCATGAGGAACAATATGAATAGCATGGGTAATCAAACTTTGATTCAGAATTAAGAAGGTAATTTAACATAAATTATGAGAAATTCCATATTTAAAGCATAATGCAAATTACCTATGTATATATAAATCAAAAGGGGACATGCACATTGATTCTTCAAGAGATTTCATGAACATTCATAAAATTCAATCTTAAATCATGATTAAATCACCTAGAATCTACAACACATAATCCCAATCAACTAATTACTTCAAAATTTAAAGAACCCATAACTTAAAGAATCTTAAAATAAAAAATTAAAGAGTAGGGTTCTTGGGTCTTCAAGGATGAAAGGAAATCCTTGAATCAAAATCCACATACCTTCAATAGACCAAAGGAATTGAAGAATTAAGCAAGCAAGGGTTGTCTTCCCTAAATTTCTTCAAGCTTTCAACAATGGAGGTCAAGAGGATTTAGGATTTTTCAAAGAGTAATGAGGAGCCTTAGAATGGATGAAGAGGGGTTAGGGTTAGGTTAAGGGGGTTTAGGGGACTTTAGAATGCCTAAAAAGGGCCTAGGGATTAATTAAAATACAAAAATATCATTAATGAAATGGACAATAAACTGAAACATAGTGTTACACGATTGCGCTACAGTGACCGTCTACTTGCACACTGGCCGTACAACTGCCCGTGTGGCTTTACTTGGCCAAGTTTTCAACACGAACTCTCGGGGGACTTTCTGTAACACTCCACGAAGGGGTATCATGGGACGTGTGGCTTCACACAGATCGTGTACTGGTCCGTGGAGATACACTTGGCCCAGAAATCAACTCACATCAAGGCCAACTTACTTCCCCACTTGACGGACTATCCACACGGACCGTTTGGGGTTTCACGGACCGTGGGGTGGTCCGTGAGACTTCACTTGGTGTATGGGATGGGTCCTGACCACCCTGAACTCACTGTACCCCCACACGGACCCCCACACAGACCGTGGACCCTCACACGGTTCGTGATCCTAGCCTTGGGCCATTTTCAGGGCCTATTCCCAGCGTCTTCCGAATTTTAGACATTCTCACTATTTTGGCCATAACTTCCTCATACGAACTCCGAATTGAATGAAACCAGTTGTGTTGCGAATATAACTCAAAGAACTTCAATTTGATATGTAGCATCCCACACAGTTCAACCCTCATAAAAAGTTGTTATTCTTTAAAGTATACTGTCCAAACGGCCTCTCTAGGCCACCAAAAGGTCCATTTTGTATTCGGCCACTTAAACTCAACCCGTGGCTTCTAAAATTCAACCATGACCAGTATAACATCATACAAGACCAACCATAAGAAGTTTTCCAAAATATTTGGGTCGTTACATCATCTCCCCCTTGGAAACATTCGTCCTCGAATGAGCTAAGACTACGACTTGAGGACATAAATCACAAACAAGAGACATGTTGACCAATACTCAATAGCTCATGCATCGTATCAAAAATCTTTCAAAACTTATGTCAAAACATCATTTAAATAATTTTTGTACTCATGAATGCATGCAATGTCATGAAACTGAAGAAACAAAGAATTAGGACAAATAGAGGATAGAACCTAGTACCTTAGGCTTGAGTAGATTGGAAGAGATTAATATATCGCTCCATCATGTTCATTTCTGCTTCCCACGTTGCACTCTCCACATCTTGATTTCTCCAAAGTACCTTGACCAAAGCCACCTCCTTATTGCGAAGCCACTTCACTTGTCTATCCAAAATCTCAACTGGTACCTCTTCATAGGTCAAGTTTTCTTAAATTGTCATACCCTCCAAAGGTGCAATGGCCTTGGGGTCACCACCAACTTCCTCAACATAGATACATGGAAAATTGGATGAATAGAGCTTATGTCCAAAGGCAAGTTCAACCTATATGCTACATTGCCAACCCGCTCCACAATCTCATAAGGTCCAACATACCTTGGCCTCAACTTTCCCTTTTTTCCAAAATGCATTATACCCTTCATGGGGGATACCTTCACATATACCCAATCACTAACATAAAATTCAAGGTCCCTCTTCCTCACATCCGAATAAAACTTTTGACGACTTTGGGCCGTCTTCAACCTTTCCCGAATGAAATTCACCTTTTCAATAGCCTCAACAACCAAATCTGGGCCTATCAAAGCCGCCTCACCAATTTCAAACCAACCAACCGAAGACCTACATCTCCTACCATACAAAGCCTCAAAATGAGTCATACCGATGCTAGCATGAAAACTATTATTGTAGGCAAACTCGATGAGAGGTAGATGATCATCCCAATTTCCCTTAAACTCCAATACACAAGCCCTCAACATGTCCTCCAAGGTTTGAATTGTTCTTTCGGCTTGCCCATCGATTTGAGGATGGAATGCGGTGCTCAACTTGACCTTATTAACAAGCCCTTTTGAAAGGACCTCCAAAAATGAGAAGTAAATTGGGTACCACGATCCGATATGATAGACCTTGGCATACCATGCAACCTCACCAACTACCGAATATATACTCTAGCATACTCTTCGGCACTATAGGTAGTCTTGACCGCTAAGAAATGAGCTGACTTTGTCATTCTATCAACCACAACCCATATGGAATCAATTTGTCTCCTAGTACGGGGTAACCCAACCATAAAGTCCATATTTATATCTTCCCACTTCCAAGTAGGAATTTCAATGTCTTGTGTCAAGCCACTGGGCCTTTGATGTTCTACCTTCACTTGCTGACAATTAGGACATTCCGATACAAACTTAGCCACATTCTTCTTCTTACCATACCACCAATACAACTCCTTCAAATCTCGATGCATTTTGGTAGATCTCGGATGAATAGAATATTGTAAATTGTGAGCCTCTTTCATGATAGTCTCCCTTAAGTCATCAACATCTGGAACACACAAACGATCTTGGTACCAAAGCACACCATCTCCCTCTTGAGAGAAGACCTCAATCATTCCATCGGCAACCAACTTTTTCAATTCCACTAAGGAAGGATCTAAATCTTGTTTAGCCTTAACATTAATTACCAAAGAAGATTCGGATCCACCTTGCACAAAGATGCCACCATTATCGGATTCAGTCAACCTCACACCCAACCTAGCCAAATGATGTACCTCCTTTGCTGCCTCCTTCTTTTCCTCATCCACATGTGCTACACTCCCCATAGCAAGTCTATTAAGAGCATCTGCCACAACATTGGCCTTGCCCTAGTGATAAAGGACACTCATGTCATAGTCCTTAAGAAGTTCCAACCACCTCTTTTGCCTCAAATTAAGATCCCTTTGAGTGAACACATATTGCAAGCTTTTATGATCGGTGAACACATCCACATGCACC
>JBCEWC010012701.1:0-15653 GCA_038996855.1 Solanum aculeatissimum | reverse complement strand
CCCGATCACTCACAATATCCAATGGAATACCAAAGTTTTTCACAACATGCTTATAAAATAACTCAGCAGCTATTTCAGAAGAACATAGGGAAGCTATGAAGATACCATATTTAGAGAACCTGTCAACCACGACCATGATTGATGCTTTTCCATCCACTTTTAGAAACCCGCTAATGAAGTCCATCGAAATAGAAGCCCATGGATGCTCCACAATGGGTAAAGGCTGCAACAAACCAACTTCTTTCTTCTGTTCTGTCTTGTCCAGCTAACATACATGACATGATTTTACATATGCCTCAATATCATCCTCCATCTTAGGCCAAAAATAATTTCGGGATAGTAAAGTCATCATCCTTTAAACACCCGAATGTCCAACATAAACAATATCATGTGTTTCTTTGAGGAATTTTCTTTGCAACCCATCACCTTAAGGTACAACGACTCTCCCCCCTTTGAAATATAACAGATCATCCTCGATCCAATACCGTCTAACTATTCCCTCTTTCACTTGATCTATTAATTTAGCATATAATGAATCATATGCAGCACTAAACTTAATCTTATCAATAAAATCAGATTCAAGTCTAGTTTATGGATCCACAAATACCTCTTGACGATTTAACGACTTAACGCATCAGCAACTTGTTTTTGCTTCCCTGGTTTATGGATCCACACTAAGTCATATTCTGCTAATATCTCTTGCCAGTGTGCTTGCTTCGAGCTTAATTTCTATTGAGTCTTGAAGTAAGTAATAGCCACATTGTCCGTCTTCACAACGAACTTTATTCCCAAGAGATATATCCTCTATGTTTGAAGGCAATGGAGTACTGCCACCATTTCCTTCTCATGTGCAGAATATATTTGCTCAGTAGGATTCAACTTCCTAGGATGATCATTTTGAACCAGCACACCTCCAACATCATAATCCGAGGCATCAGTGTGCACTTTAAATGGTTGACCAAAATCTGGCAACCGCAGTATTGGTTCAGAAGCAATGACCTTCTTCAAAGAGTTGAAAGCCTTCTCTCTTGCATCTGACCAAGCCTATTTCGTATCCTTCTTCAGCAAGTCTATCAATGGAGCAGCCTTCTTTGAATAGCCAGCAATAAATTTTCTGTAATAATATGTCAGTCCCAAGAACGATCTTAGTTCTTTAACCCCAGTGGGTGCTTGCATTCCACTATTGCCTGCACTTTCTTAGGGTCCATGCGCACTTGGTTTTCACTAACCAAATGGCCTAAAAACTTTATTTCCTGACTAGCAAATTCACATTTTTCCATCTTGACATAGAGTTGATATTCTCTAAGTCTTTGCAATACTTTTCTCAAATGCAGCAGATGATCTTCTAGAGTACTACTATATATGACTATGTCATCTAAATAGACTACAACAAAGTCATTAAGATACTCATAAAGAACATTGTTCATTAGATTGCAAAAAGTAGTCAGGGCATTAGTCAACCCAAACGACATTACAAGGAACTCAAAGCTACCATATCTAGTTACACAAGTGGTCTTTGGGGCATCCCCCTCAGCCATAAGGAGGTCATGCCGGTGGCACAGATCCAGGAACCAGCTCAATCTTGTGATCAATTTCCCTCCTTGGAGACAAGGCAGTTTTGGTGGCATCACATCCTTGTATTCATTCAGCAACTTGGTAACATCATCATGAACTTTGAAATACACATCAGGCTTCATTTCTATCAAAGCAGCAAGATATGTTGGTTCACCTCTTTTCAGGCCCTTCGCAAACCCAATAGCCGACAACAAGGCTATTGTTTCTTTGTTCTTCTTATCTTTAGCAGAAAATGGGATTATCCCCTTCACAAACCCAAGATCCTTCTCACCCATGAACATCAGACAATCCAAATGAGGAATCGAGGCAACCTTAAACTTCCTCATAAAATCAATTCCTAGCAGAATATTAAAGTCGTCCAGTGGCACCACTGTCAATGTATGCACCCCAGACCAAGGCCAAATTTTCAGAGGCATATCTACAACCTTGTTATAGCCTGGTTGTGCAACAGAATTGACAGCCTTCATCTTGGTTGGACAATTTATTACTTTCAGTTCATAGTCCTTCATAATTTTTAAGGCCACAAACGTATGAGTAGCACCAGAGTCTACCATAGCAACAACGTGTTTGTCCCTAATTTTCATATTAACACACATTAAAGTACTATAAGCATTAGACAGTTCCATAGAATCAGTAGCACTTACAATGGCAACGTCTATAGTGGCATTTCTCTCATCTCTGTCCCTCCCACCAACACATGTTAATGTGTTGATTAAACGCAGTGGGTTGAAATAGACAGGAATTTCCTTTCCCTTCTCGATGTTTTGTTTCTCCTTTTCAACCAGGAGTGCACTTATATTCGCTTGTTTAGGAAAATTCCTTGCTTGATGCCCTGGTTTCTGGCAAGTCCAACAAATTTTCTCCCCACCTTGTTTACTTTGACTAGACAAGGCTACATCCATCTTTCCCTTGCCTTTGTCATTTCCGTCTGATTTTCGCTTGTCCTTCTTCCAGTCCTTGCTCTTCTCCTTCTTCTTTGACTTAGAAGAATGAGATGAGTCAGTGATAATATTATTTGACTGTAGCTCGATCAAGGCATCAACAGCAGCAATGGCACTAGGTAGATCTTGCACTTTCTACCTGCGCAACTCGTTTTGTGTCCAACTTTGCATCCCAAAAATGAAATTGTGCAACTTATCTTTGTCTGACATGTTGTGAATGTCCAGCAACAGCGACGAAAATTCTTTCACATAGTCTCTTATTGATCCCACCTGCTTTAAATGCTTCAATCTGTCCCTAGCAACCCAAGAAGAGTTACTTGGTAGGAATTTCTCACGTAGTGCTTCCCTCAACTGCACCCACATATTGACCCTGGGCCTATTAGTACTGTCATCATCAGCACACTTAGTCCGCCACCACAGGATGGCATCCCCATGAAAATAGCGGACTGCCATGGTTAATTTATCATTTTCAGGAACATGAGCAGTAACAAAATAATGCTCCAAGTCCCATAGGAAAGTTTCTAGCTTTTTAGCCCCACACACACAATCAAATAATTTTGGCTCTGGAATTTTGATCTTTGTATGTTCTTCACCTTCCCTGGGCAGATTAGCAACAGCCAGGCGTAGAATATTTACTTCCGCCTTGAGATCTTCGTTTTTTCTCCTGAGGCCCTCAGTTTGTGCATTAACAGAAGTACGAAAAGCCTACAATTTGACCAACTGGCCATCCACAGCACCACGGTATGCCTACATTACAGTATTGATGCTCTGTATCTATGTTAGGACATCTGCCATGCCATCAGCAACGTTTGTCATGCCCAGAATGGCTTCCAGGCTTGCAACCTTTTCCTATAATTCATTGTACAAATTTCCCCCAGCCATATTCGTGTTAAAATGACCTTTTCTTTGATACTAGTTGATATGAGGTCAACCCTTGCGATCTAATATACTTGGCAGTCTAACTCTCTTAGACTCAGCCTACTTTTTGTCTACCCTTGATCCTGTCCTAACACAAACTCTGACTACGAAATAAGAACACAAGCAAGTACAGAAATGAATTTTCAACTTTGTTATACAACTCGTGCCAACAAAGAAGCAAAAAACATGTAGCCTACAAAAATTCATCCAGGCTAACTTTGTTGTCCAGACTGACTGTATGTGCCTATAAATAGGCCACAACATGCTCAGTCATGTGTCAGTCATGTGCCTGCCAACTCAGTTGACATCCCCAACTGATAGGTATATTTAAAATTTGAATATACAAGTTTATCCAAACATGCTGACATGTCAAAATGTCTAGGAACTAAATTTAACTGCCAATTGCCCACACATGTGCATGGCATATGCGGCCAGCCTTCAAATTTGGTGTCAATGCTTTGCCTTTGGCGCCCAAATTTACTTCTACCCTGCATGCCTGTGCCACACCCAGACCCAGCACACGTGCCTATGCCATGGCACAGGTCTTACTCTGCACAGTTTGCCATTGGGGTCTGATTCCCTGCACCTTTGACCTTGCTCAGCACTTGGTCTCAAACTTTTCTAGCCACAACCTTGTCATGTAATAGCCTTACCTTGTCTTAGATTGCCCAGTTTTTTCATGTCTTAGCCACGTCCAACCTTACATTGCCTTAGCTTACCCATACCTTGCCTTGCCTTAGCCATGTCCTGCCTTGCATGCCTTAGCCACACCACTGCCAAGGTCTTTCCTAGCTAAATGTTATCTTGACTGAAGTCAAGGGGCCTTGGCTAGGCTCATTAGTTAAATCACTAGCTAAGCCCGAGCCTCTCGAACCATTAGGTTGAGGGTTTAATAGGCTCTATGATGGTGGAGTGGACCTGTGTCGGTCAGACAAAAAAGAAGTTACAATGGTAAGAGCTTAGGCTTTTTTTTAGAGAAATGGGGGGTGAAGTACTGAAATGCCTAGAGTTCAACCACTCGCCTTTATTACATTAAAATATATTGACCTCAGAAAGTTCATAATTTTAAAAACAAAAATCATTAATATAGTGACTTCTGGATGTCAATATTTTTAAATATATGTGTATATATCTAATATATTGACTTCTTAAGATCAGTTTTGTAAAGACCCGACCTAGGGCTTAGCCATCACACGATAAATGAGATACCTGAAGACACCTCAACCAAGTTGTCTTTAATATCTCAAGAATTCATAGGCATAAAACATAAAAATTTACAAAATAAAATGGGGAAAGGGTCTATGGGTGACATACGACTATGAAGTAACATTTAAAAGGAAACATACATATTTGTCTATAAAGCATACTGTTTAAACCATAGATGCACGAAATCGATATTGATCGATTTTTATCAAGTTGAAAAGACTCCATACATAAATAATATAGAATGTAAAAGCCTCAAAAGCCAACATATATATTAATTTATGAAATACAAAGCAAGAATTAAAATAGTAGAGACCCTAACTAAGGGCTCACCACAAAAGTACTAGTCTCGAATGCCTAAAAACTAGTCACGAGCCGATAGAGGAGCACCTGTCCCTAAATGGTTAAATCATGTCGTCAAAATATGTGTTAGTACTTTTGGAATGTACTAAGTATGTGAGATGAAAATACAAACATGAAATTGTAATGCCATCAGTCATAAGTAAAGACTCACATGCATGGGACGATAAATAGGACATTAATATGAGTTTAAGCATGCACAAGAAATGTCATATCAAGATGAGTAAAAATCATGCAAATAAGGAAACACATGTTATAAAACCGTATCTTAGAATCATAAACTTGTGGGAGTGGACCATGACTGACACAAAAGGTCATGTGAGCTACTATATGGAATCTAACATAACCCCCTACATTGGCATGGAGAGACCACTTGTCGGGTGGAACTCTATCACTTTGCTTGCATCTTTATATAAATAAATGGCCTACGTGGATCCAGTAGTTTAGCGTACAAGGGCTCATATGGTGGAACATAGTTAATGAGACAAAGAGTTGCTACAAGGTATCTTTATCAAACCCGACCTCAATGTCACATTTGGTGCTAAGTTATTCCATGGAATATTTAAAACATATACTTAGTCAATTTATAACATTTTAAACTTTTCAGTAGCAATCTTAAGAGTAGTTCAAACTTAAGAAACCACTAAGTGAGTATTATCCTTTCATCTTGGGGACCTTCATAAACATCTTTAGGGCAATTGTCAACATATTTATATCTTTGACAAATCATAACTTTAAAACCTTTCTTTAGTACCCTAATCATTATCATAAATCATCCAAAACTTGATTTGAAACTAGGTGGGCTAAGTCTTTAAGTTGAAACATTCATAAATCATGAAATCATGCCTAATTATGGGAAATATGCTTACTTAAAACATGGTAAAACAGCCCACACTTCATTACTAAAACCTATATCATTGGGGTCAGCATCATTAACTTGAAATTCTTGAAAACATGTAATATAACATCATATGGTAACAATAGGAACATGTAATATCATAAAAGATTATGTAATCATCATTAGCATGCATGGTAACATTGAAAGAACTTAAAGAAAAGGTAAAGGTCATTATGTAGGACTATGTGGGTAAAACGAGACCCACAAATAAAACTCACATAGCTGAGTAAGTTTTAGGAAGAAGGAATTTGCTGCAAGTGAAAGAACTCTTTCGAACCCTAGCCTCCTTAGCTTGTTCTTGAAGAGAGGAATAATGTCTTAGAAAATTTTGAGAGTAGGAGAATAAAAGGAAGGGTAAATTCTTAGGGTTTAGGATCTAATTTAAGGTCATAAAGTTCACTGAAAAAACCTAGTTTAAGATCGGCATTGGCAGAAAGGATAAAATTGCGCTTCATTAAAACTATTGGAAAGGATCTATGAAAGCCCGATTACATGTCATGGTTTGAACCACGGACCGTAGTCCTGATCGTCTTGTTCTCCTATTTCAATCTTCAAAAATTGATTACCATACACAAGAAATGAAACCAATACTTACAGGCCATCCTTCGACTTACAGGTCATGGTTGTACTTATGGAGACCTTCCACACTTAGCCAAATTTATCACTTTCCTGGACCTCATATATGAAGGATTTCTACGGATCATGCTATGGTCTATGGACTATGTTGTTAATCGTAGTTCACTTTCTAGAAACTCTAAATTTCCTTCATGTATGGTACCCTCGCTTATGCCTCTACCTACGAATCGTCAACTAACCTATGGGCCATCAATGGCTTTGTGGGTTGCCCTACTCTTAGATACTTTTTTCCTTTCCTGAAGTTCATATTCATGGGCCAGACCTACGATATGTGGCCATCCATGGGCCATGGAAACGAGCTCACCAGTTAGTTGAAATAAAGAGAAGATCTTCAACAAAGCACTTGTTGATGATTTTTAGTACCTGTCTCCCCATCATGAAAAGATTCAATCGAAATGGACGTCAGCACGTAGAAATGTACAAGTATGTAAAATGACCGAATGAAACATGCATCAAGTTAGAATATATTTAGCTCAGATAACTCAAATCAAGAGATAAGAAACTCAATCAGGATGCTGAATATCTGTCTAAAGAACAAACAAATGTAGACAATAACCGGTCAAGACAAATCCAAATCAGTCCAACCTAATCAGAGTACTATCAGTATGAAATCTATCTAGGAGTTTCTCTTATCCCACAAATATCATTTATGAGCCAGTAATCGTACAACAAAATCGTTCATGTTGCCACAACTGTTCAGTACTTGCCAAGGTAAAGAATGAATCGATCTATAATGGATCGGATCAAATTAAATAAGTCATCTATTCTTTCAGGAACCTATCAAGAGGAAACATCTAACTTAATGGTTTCAATACTCTCCTACCTTTGGAGGTGTAGTTCTAGAGTTCAAGTGTCATGACCCGTTAGTTGGGCCTAGATGTGACATGGTGAAGGAGAACCCGAAAGTCCTCGATCAAGCCATCATAGCATCATCATACCCATCATCGGTTTAGAAGCACATATAATAAACAAATAGCACGTAAGTCTAGGGGATTTTGGGGCTTTGGACTCAAGCTATGGGGATGTTGTCGGGAATGGGATAAGCATGAATCACATAGCACATAGCAATTACGTTCTAAGGGGCGGGTAAGTATGACTCAAGCTATGGGGGCAAGCAGGGTTAGGGACTTTCCACATAAGCACATTTCAAATCTAAACATATCATATCAGCATAAGCGGAAACGGAAGCATAACATAAGATACCATCTTTTAACATAGATAGTTATTTCATTACAAGTAATATATAGCATAACGTACAATAGAGTTCGATATGTCCAACAATGCCTCTACATAAGATAAAATGGGGGCTCAACATATTTTGGGCTCACTCTCAAGTCAAAGAATAATAGGAACATAAACTAAAGACATAAGGTAGATGAAATTGGGTATTGACCTTAGAGTATAGGGCTCACCACAAGCAACACTTCAAGTCTCCGCTAAACGTCCAACGCTGGAAGGAAATCGTTTCTGGTTTCTACATGGTTAGAACATGTAGACAAAAAGTATGGGTTAGCACATATAATGCACTAAGTATGCGGGTATGTCATGCACATACAAGTGATCCTACAACAAGACTAGATGACAAGGGCACACATGGAGCGGAATGGAGTGCACATAGCCAAAGGAATTTATATCATAACAATAAGTCATGTCATGTCGTGATGCATGAAGTGCAAACCTATATACATATCATAGAAGGGATGTGACCTCAACTGACAACATGAGAGACCAAGTGAGCTACTGCTTATAATTGGACTACTTTCCAGATAGATCCCTAGTCAACCCTTAAACAAGGGGATACATAACAAGTCAATCCTATCAAGGGAGATAACCCATGGTCGCACATGGTTTGACGGAAAGAAGTATGGACCCGTGGAGTTAGTACACCCTGACTCCAATCCCTCGGTATTAAGTCTTATCCCATGGCAATACATATACAAGCTTTCAAAATGAAGATTTGACCATTTGTTCAAAACAATGCATAATGGGCTATAAGCCAAATCATAATTCAAGTCTTTCCATACTTAGGCTCGAAAGCCAAACAAGAGTTTCCTAAACCAATACAATAGGAGTAGCTCATCTACATAGCATATCATTTCATGCATCATCATAATATTTCATATCACATCATAATGGTGTAAACACCTATAATTGCTCAAAGAGCCATAATATAGATTTCATGTGATCACCTTAGTCATTTCCCATAACATACCATAACATGAGGGTCAATCCCTTATCAAGAAATTCATCATAACAAGCCTTTCATACTCATGAATGCAATGCATGGATGATCAAGAACAACATGGGTATGGGATATCATCATTTAAATCATCAATACAAGAAATCCATATCCAAAGCATAGGGAAATCCTTAATTTAAAACAAAAATATTAATACTCATGCTTGAATTGAATAACTAAGGGGACATGCATTTTGAAACATCATAAAATCAATGAAAATCATCAATGAGGGGCTCTATTCACTTTGAAATCAGTAAATTAACACAATCCACACTTTAATTAAAGCAAAATATTTATAAATTAAAAGACCCAATTTCAATGGAAGTCAAAATTCATCAAAATTGAAAAGAGAAGTTTTGGGTCTTCATGGTTAAAAGAGTAATCATGAATCAAAACCACATACCTTGAATTTAACAAGAAGATTGAGAATATTTTGATGAATACTTAAGTTTCCCTCAATTTCAAGATTGGTCTCCAATTGAAGATGAGATAAATTGAGAAAATTTAGGAGAGGAATTGAGAGTCTTAATGAATTAAAAAGGATTAGGGTTCAATTTAGGGGTTTTAGGAGAGTTTAGAAAGGCTAAAACAACCCTAGGAATAATTAAAATTACCCTTTAACCATTAATGAAATGGAGAAGATAACTGAAACAGTCGCTGATAGAAGCACCCACACGGTTCGTGTAGTGGTTCACAGACCGTGAGCCCAACTATGTGGGTTGACTTGGTTCATACCTTGGCTTGGAATCTTGGAAGACTTTCTGGATCACCCCACGATAGGACACATGGTCTGTAAAGCTACACACGGACCCTATACTGGCCTATAGAGCCTCACTTCGTTCGGATTCCCTGTCCTGGGGTCTAGGCAGCCTCTGGACCACTCCACGAAGGCCCTCACAGACTGTGAGGCATCCCACAGATCGTGAGGTGGTCCGTGAAGCCTTACTTGGCTCCGGGCCTTAGTCCATCTCTTAACCCACTTTCTGGATCAACCCCGGATGGGCTCACAGGTCATGAACACCCCGCACGGTCCGTTGGCCATCCGTATGGCCCTGCCTTAGCCAACTTTGGCGACCCTCCCTTTCCAGAACACTTTAGGCCATAGATAGTCCCACCGAATTTGTTGTATATTCTACATACAAACACCAATTTGAGTGAAACTAATTGCTTTGCGAAGATAACTCAAAGAGATTCATTTTGATATGTCATGGCCTACACAGTTCATCTCATACCAAGAGATATGGCCATTTGAAGTCAATTTGTCCATACGGGTCCATACAAAACTCTACCAACACGATTCCTTTGAATACGACCTCTTAAATAGAATTCATGATCATCACTAATCAACCAAAACAAGTTCAAAACGAACCTTGACCCATCACCACAAAGTTCAAAAAATTTTGAGTTGTTACATCATCTCCCCCTTGGGAACATTCATCCTCGAATGAGCTAGTCCACAATTTAAGGAAGTCAATCAAGCAAGAAACATTTTCATCATAACTTATAATGGAAAATGCATCATTTTCAAAGCCATTCAAAACTCATGTCAAAACATCATTGAAATCATTTTCGTGCTTATGTATGCATGAAATGTCATGAAACTCAAGAATTTAAAGAATTGAGACCATTAGAAGGGATAGAACCTAGTACCTTAGGCTTGAGTATATTGGAAAACATAGGGGTATCTCTCCATCATGTCCAACTCCGCTTCCCATGTAGCACTTTCCACATGTTGGTTCCTCCAAAGCACCTTAACCAAAGTCACCTCCTTGTTACGAAGTCGCTTCACTTGCCTATCAAAAATTTCAACTGGTACCTCTCCATAAGTCATTCTCCTCAACCGTCACACCCTCCAAAGGTGTAATTATCGTAGGGTCACCAACCAATTTTCTCAACATCGAAACATGGAACACCGGATGGATAGATCTCATCTCCGGAGGCAAATCCAACCTATAAGCCACATTGCTAACTCACTAAACAACCTCATATGGTCTGATGTACCGAGGGTTCAACTTGCCCTTTTTGCCAAAGCGCATGACGCCTTTCAAAGGAGATACCTTCACATAAACCCAATCACCTACATGTAATTTCATATACCTTTTTCTAACATTCGAATAGGACTTTTGGTGGCTTTGATCTGTCCTCAATCTCTCCCTAATCAAACTCACCTTTGCTATGGCCTCAACTACCAAGTCCAGGACTAACAATATCGGTTTGGGGATGGAAAGCCATGCTTAATTTGATCTTAGTACCAAGTCCCCTTTGAAATGGCCTCTAAAAGTGAGAAGTGAATTGAGTGCCACGATCCGATATGATAGACCTTGGTATACCATGCAACCTCACCAATTCCCGAATGTACAATTTAGCATAATCCTAGGCACTATAAGTAGTCTTGACCGGTAAGAAGTGAGTCAACTTAGTCATTCGGTCAACAACAACCCATATTGAGCCTAATTTTTTACAAGTACGAGGCAACCCAACTATGAAGTCCATATTCACATCCTCCCACTTCTAAGTCGGAATCTCAATATCTTAGGCTAGGCCACCGGGTTTTTGGTGTTCCACCTTCACTTATTAACAATTCAAATATTCCGACACAAACCTGGCTATGTCCTTCTTCATGCCATGCCACCAATACAACTCTCTCAAGTCCTGATGCATCTTAGTGGATCCCAGATGAATGGAATATTGGAAATTATAAGCTTCACTCATGATAATCTCCTTTAGGCAATCAACATCTAGAACACACAATTGATTTTGGTACCGTAGCACAACTTCTCCCTCTTGGGAGAAAACCTCAATCTTTCCTTCAATAACCAATTTCTTTAACTCCACCAAGGAAGGATCTAAGTCTTGCTTTGCCTTAGCATCTATCACCACCAAAGACTTGGATCCGCCTTGAAAATAAATACCACCATTTTATGAGTAGGTCAACGAACACCCAACCTAGCCAACCAGTGCACATCCTCCACGATCTCCTTCTTCCCCTCATCCACATGCGACACACTTCCCATAGATAGCCTACTAAGGGTATCCGCCACAACATTCTCCTTACCGGGATGGTAAACAACACTCATGTCATAATCCTTGAAAAGTTCTAACCATCTTTTTTTCCTCAACTTAAGATCCCTTTGGGAGAACACATATTGCAAACTCTTGTGATCGGTGAAAACATTCACGTGAACCATATATAGATAATATCTCTAAATCTTTAGAGCAAACACCAGCGCCGCTAATTCAAGATCATGGGTCGGATAATTTTTCTCTTGCACCTTCAATTGCCGAGACGCATAAACTATTACTTTACCATGTTGCATAAGCACAAAACCCAACCCAATTCACGAAGCATCACAATACACCACAAAACCATCTAACCCATTGGGTAAGGTCAAAATAGGAGCCGAGGTGAGTCAATCTTTCAAGGTCTGAAAACTCTTTTCACACTCACTTGACCACACAAACTTAGCCTTCTTCTGGGTCAACTTAGTCAATGGGGATGCAATGGAAGAAAACCCTTCAAAAAATCTCCAATAGTAATCGGTAAATCCAAGGAAACTTTGAATATCTGAAGGAGTCAACGATCTAGGCTAATCTTTCACCACTTCAGTCTTCTTAGGATTAACCTTAATGCCATAACTGGACATCACATGACCAAACTCAAAGTTCCCATAACTAGTCCGGAAGGCCACCTTAGGAATATCACATTCCCTTACCTTCAACTGATGGTAACCCGAACATAGATCTATTTTAGAAAAATGAGTAGTCCCTTGATGTTGATCAAATAAATTATCAATTCTGGGCAACGGGTACCTATTCTTGATGATCACCTTATTTAACTATCGATAATCAATACATATTCGAAGTGAACTATCTTTCTTTCTTACAAACAATACGGGAGCACCCCAACGTGAAATAATTAGTCTAATATAACCCTTCTCCAACAAGTCTTTCAAATGTTCCTTCAACTCTTTTAGTTTGGCTGGAGCCATATGGTAAGGAGGAATGGAAATAGGTTGAGTATTCGGAAGGAGGTCTATGCCAAAATCCACTTCTCTATCTGAGGGAATATCGGGCAAGTCCTCAGAAAATTCATTAACCACTAAAACCGATTCCAATGTCGGTGACTCACCCTTCACGTCTTTTACCCTTAGAATATGATAGATGCATCCCTTGCAAATCATTCTCCAGGCTTTGTGGTAGGAAATAAACTGACCTCTAACCACAAAATCACTACCCTTTCATTCTAATACGGGATCATTAGGGACTTGGAATTTAACTTGCCTAGTTCTACAATCAACTGAGGCATAAGAGGCATGCAACCAATTCATTCCAAGAAAAACATTAAAGTCATTCATTTCAAGCTCTACAAGATCACCGGGGAAAACTTTATGCAACATAGAACCAGGACAACCCCGATACACTTTCCGGGCAATGATAGACTCACCCACGGGAGTATACATCGAATAAGGTTCCCTTAATGTTTTAGGACTCAAACCAAATTTAACAGCTAATAAAGGAGCCATAAAAGATAAATTTACACCCGGGTCAAGTAAAGCATAAGTATCAAAATCAAAGACTTTTAACATACCAGTCACGACGTCCGGAGCCTCATCCACCTCCTATCGGGCATGAAGAGCATAAAACCTATTGTTTTAGGGAGCACTATCAACCTGTGTCTTCGGCTGCCCCTGACCCACTGGAACCACTTGATCCCTCTTGGTGTTCATTGGACAGTTGGAAATCTTATGCTTCATACTTTCAAACCCATAGCAAGCACCCAAAGCCCTCTTACACTCACCCTAATGGCTTCCCCTACACTGACCACAATGGGGAGCTCGTGGACCACCCCCAACACGTGCCTTAAGAGAAGGCACTCTTGGATTAGAAAGATTCATGTTCGAACCTTTGCCTTGTTAGAATCGACCAAATCCACCATCACTCCTAGAGTTAGAGAACCCACCATCAAATCGGGCTCTCTTGGATTTGTTCACCCTTCTCTGTTTGAGCTTCTCACCCTTAATTTATTTAGCATAAGTCATTAGCATGGATGTCCATATCCCAAATGAGCATGGTGGTACGACACTCTTTCATAACAAAATCAGAGGCACCAGAAATGAATTTGTGTATCCTTGCACGGGGATCCACCACTAATGTGGGAGAATACTTTGAGAGCTTGGTGAACTTGAGGGAAAAATCCCTCACAGACATGCTACCTTGCCGGAGATTGATAAAGTCAATCATCTTGGCTTCCCGAAGTTCAAGAGGGAAGAAACGGTCCAAGAAAGTTATTTTGAACTCTTCCCAACAAACCTTAACATCTTCAATCCTTTCTACTAACCCCTGATAGTACCACACTTGAGCCATATCCATCAACTGATACGTAGCTAACTCAGCCCTCTCCTCATAATTGATACCCATCACAGTCAACACCTTCGTGAGCTCATTAATGAACTCTTGGGCATCCTTATCAACTTTTCAACCAAAGAATTATGGAGGGTTCATCCCGTTGAAGTCCCTCACCCTAACAGTTGGAGTGCCACCATTTGTGGGATTTGTTGGCCGAGCTTGATTCGCCACCAATTGAGC
Source organism: Solanum aculeatissimum (assembly GCA_038996855.1). Lineage (NCBI taxonomy): Eukaryota > Viridiplantae > Streptophyta > Magnoliopsida > Solanales > Solanaceae > Solanum > Solanum aculeatissimum. The sequence continues at coordinate 1,297 of JBCEWC010012701.1, read as the reverse complement.
AAACCTAGACACCACATTCTGAAATTCAGCGTAAGTCACTTGTTCTTCCACAGACTCACGAGGGGCTTATTCCATATGGACAGGAATCTGTCTGGGAAAGGGAGCTCTTCTGGGAGGCATCTTCTGAAAGAGTAACAAAAACACCCCATTTCAAAAAACATTTAAAAATAGCTCACAGCACGACATAAGGGACAATGAAGTGAGAAAATTTCTAAAACATCATCATAGCCTCTCGTTCATAGGCATGGCGCGCATCACACCCATCAACAAGACTATAATGGATGTGGCATATTTGACTTTAAGGATCATTTAAAAACTTAGGGCTTTGATAAGATCTTTGTCATGACCCGTAAGTAGGGCCTATATGTGACATGGCGAAGGAGAACTTGAAAGTCCTCGATCAAGCCATCATATCATCATCACACCCATCATTAGTTTGGAAGCACGTATAATAAACAAATAGCACGTAAGTCTAGTGGACTTCAAGGCTTTGGACTCAAGCTATGGGGATGTTGTCAGGAATGGGATAAGCATGAATCACATAGCACATAGAAATTATGTTCTAAGAGGCGAGTAAGTATGACTCAAGCTATGGGGGCAAGCAGGGTTAGGGACTTTCCACATAAGCACATTTCCAATTCAAACATATCATATTAGCATAAGCGGAAATGGAAGCATAACATAAGATACCATAACTTAACATAGATAGCCATTTCATTACAAGTAACACATAGAATAAAGTACAATAAAGTTTGATATGTCAAACAATGCCTCTACATAAGATAAGTCGAGGCATCGACATATTCTGGGCTTACCCTCAAGTCAAAGATAATAGGAACATAAACTTAAGACATAAGATAGATGAAATTGGGTATTGCCCATGGAGTATAGGGCTCACCACAAGCAACACTTCAAGTCTCTGCTAAACGTCCAACGATGGAAGAAAATCATCTTCGGTCCCTATATGGTTAGAACATGTAGACAAAGAGTATGGGTTAGCACATATAATGCACAAAGTATGCGAGTATGTCATGCACATGCACGTGATCCTACAACAAGACTAGATGACAAGGGTAAACATGGAGCAAAATGGAGTGCACATAGCCAAAGAAATTTGTATCATAACAATATGTCATGTCATGTCGTGATGCATGAAGTGCAAATCTATATACATATCATAGCGGGGATGTGACCTCAACCGATAACTTGAGAGACCAAGTGAGCTACTACTTAGAATTGGACTACTTGCCAGGTAGATCCCTAGTCAACCCTTAAACAAGGGGATACATAACAAGTC
>JBCEWC010012700.1:0-15653 GCA_038996855.1 Solanum aculeatissimum | reverse complement strand
TCATCCCATTCCCGGCAACATCCCCATAGCTTGAGTCCAAAGCCTCATTTCCCCTAGAATTATGTGTTATGTGTTTAATTTTTCGCACTTTCAAACTGATGATCTGAGTAATGATGCTATGATGTCTTGATCGAGGACTTTCGGGTTCTCCTTTGCCATGTCACATCTAGGCCCCACTTCCGAGTCGTGACAGTCTACTTTAGAATACACATCCACAGATCAGATATAGTTGTCTACCTCAGTCAGAACCCATGGGGGACATATCTATCTGTGTATCTATGAACACCGTCGACAAAGACCTCGGCTAATGCCCATCCACCTGTAAGAGACCTCGAGCCATCCAAAAGAGACCTCAGACTAAATCACCCCTCGACCATAGCCATCACAAGTATCGATGTGCAAATAATAATAGATGGTACATGTATGATCACTATTATATCATGGTGTTATCATCATAATAATATCAATATCATCAGTATCACACTCTCATCAGTGTTTCAATATCATCAATGTCTCAATATCTCAACCATATCACAATATATGCACCATCTCACTATCAATATCGAATAATTCACAAGGACACATAGATTACATAATCACCATTCATTTATAGATCAATATATCAACATACGAGCAAGTATTCAACATGAATAATCATGATCAAGCCTACAATGGTACAATTCTACCCCCAAATACTCAATTCCATTCATATAGGAGCATACAAGGTTCATTCATACTTAACAAAAGGTTATAAGTCCACTTGCCTTAAGTAAAGTCCCAAATCAAGCCAAAATCGCCGCCTTCTCCCTCTTTTGGTACTCCAAATCACCATAATCTATTCAAACATGACATCACAATCACATAACAAAAACTAATGATATTAAAATCACTCGATTTGGAAAAAGAGGGTAAAATGGTCTCCCACAACGAAAAATGTAGCCAGAATTTGAAAATTAATATGTGAAAATATTTTGCACGTAATAAGGAACTCAATGGTGAAAGTTTTTTGAAAGCAGAGTTAAGATGAGGGAGAAATCAACGATTCAAGTTTAGAAAATCCATATCTGAAATTCCCCAATTTACACCATTAAAATCCAAAAAGCTGACGTTAAAATCATGAATTAATCAATGAAATAGGTTAGGATATAGTTACCCAATCGATTAGCCTTGAAAACCTTGAAAATTCTCCCTTAGAACGAGCTTGGAAAAGTCAAAAATAGTGAAAAGGGTTTAAATCCCTTATTTTAAAAAGACACACTGTTAGGGAAAAAATAACACTCCGCGAATACGGAGCATTGTTTGCGAACACGGAGGTCAGAGGGCACGAGCAATCTGTGAACGTGGGAGTGTACTCTGCCAATGCGGAGGCTTGGGAAGCCTAAAGCGCCACAACTCTACGAACGTGGAGGTCTAAATGCATTGACCTTCGCAAAGGCAGATCCTTGGGCATGATCGCGGAGAGTGACCCAGACCTGCACCAAAAACAGTTGCACTAGCTAAAACACAACAAATCAAAAACAAGAATTAGACCCTCGGGAATTAGTTTGGAACCCCGTAAACACAAACCATTTATGGAACCCTACCAAAAATGATGATCCAGACTCATTAGAACTATCCAAACTCGAATCCGGAACCCCCGTGGTCCCGAATCTGAGAAAGATAATTTAAATTAGTTTCAAACTTAAAAACTCAAAATATTCACAGAAATTGAAAAATTGCAACGAAGTCATTTCTAGCATTAATTTTACCACCCAGAATCACTATAACTGATGAAATTTTGATATAAGCTCCTGAACTCTTGTTGTTTACCAAAGTCAAACTTATGATCCAAAATGAACTAAAATTGTAACTTTTGGCCTAAAATCTTCATTGTAACTCTGAATTCAGTTCTACAACTTCTTCTAGACCAAATTCAGCATTCTAAAACCGATGGAATTGACAGAATCAAATTCTGACACTCGAAATGACCTCAGAACTCAAAATTTCCAACTTTAATCCTTTGAAAACTCTTTCTTTTACAAAACTCCAAATTTCTACAAGATTTTCAATATTCAACTTTTAGACTCAACCAAATATGACTCAAGGAAACTTTCAGGAAGGGTAAAATAGTAATTTAGTCCAAATGCCAAAAATGACCTTCGAGGTCATTACATCATTCACTACAAAAAATAATGTTCGTCATCGAACATGAGATAAGGGACATACCTAAAGGCTAAAATAATTAAGGGTACCGAGCCTCCATGTCAAACTCTACCTCACACGTAGCTTCACCCTCGAGCCTATGGCTCCATTAGACCTTCACTGAAGTGATCTCCTTAGTCCTCAATTTCCTTACCTGCCTATCCAAAATGGCCACTGGCTACTCCTCATAAGTCAAATCAAGACTCAACTCAACTGAATCCATAGAAATCACATAAGACTCATCCAAAATGTAACATTGTAACATCAAAACATGGAAAACAGGATGGACTAAAGATAAGTTGGGTGGAAAGGTAAGTCTATAAGCTACCTCTCCCACTATACCATGAATCTCAAAAGAACAAATAAACCTCAGACTTAGTTATCCCTTCTTCCCAAATTTGATAACACCCTTCAAAAGAGAGACCTTCAACCAAACCATATCACCAACCGCAAACTCCAAAGGTCAAACCTGCCTATCGACATAGCTCTTTTGGAAACTCTGGGTTGTCACCAATCTACTTTGAATCAATCGTACTCGCTAAAGATTATCTCTCAATGTGTAAACACCCATGATCACTACTACTACCGTGTCAAACCATCCAATGGGAAATTTACACCTTCATCCATACAAAGCCTCAAAAGAAGCCATCTGAAAGATGGAATGGTAACTGTTGTTGTAAGCAAACTCTGCTAATGCCAAATGTTAATCCCACCTTGCTCTAAAATTAATAACACATGCTCGAAGCATATCCTCTAGTATCTAAATAGTCCTATCGGACTGCCATTATTCTGGGGATAAAAAGTTGTACTCAAATCCAAATGGGTGCCTAAACCATGATGTAAGGCCCTCCAAAAGCATGAAGTAAACAATGAGCCTCGATCTGATATAATAGAAATTGAGACCCCATAAAATCTCACTATCTGACTAATATAACACTGGGCCAGTCTCTCCATGATGTATCTTACTTTGATAAGAATAAAGTACGCAGACTTGGTCAATCGATCCACCACTACCCAAATAGAGTCAAAACCCCCGAAAGTATGAGGTAAGCTAACAATAAAGTCCATGGAAATGCAATCCCACTTTCACTTGGGAATGGGTATCTTCTGAAGTTTTCTACCTGGCCTCAAGTACTCAGACTTGACCTGTTGACATGTCAAGCACTTGGGAACAAAGTCAACTATGTCTCTCTTCATACCAAGCCACCAATAATGCTTTCCCAAATCGTGGTACATCTTTACTTCCCCTGGGTGAATGGAATATCTAGCACAATGTGCCTCCTCTAGTATCAACTTAGTCAAATCTCCCATCTTAGGCACACAGATACGACTCCCAATCCTCAAAACACCATCAGAATCAAACATTGCCTCCCTGGCTTCACCTTTAGTCACTTTATCCCGAATAATACACAACTTCTCATCCTCAAACTACCTCTAACAAATCTGATCCATCAAAGATGAGTGAGCCTCAATGGAATCAATCCCTGCTCTAAAATCTGCAACCTTACTAACCCATTAGCCAACCTCTGAACATCTCTAGCCAAAGGTCGCTCCTCAACTCAGATAGTTGTTAAGCTCTCCATATTAGAAGTCTTCCTACTCAATGCATCAGCTACCACGTTGGCCTTTCCAGAGTGATAGAGAATAGTCAGATCATAATCTTTTAGAAGTTCAATTCATTTCTTTGTTTAAGATTTAGATCCCACTGACTGAAGATATACTAAAGACTGTTATGGTCAGTAAAGATCTCGCAATGGACTCCATAAAGGTCATGACGCCATAACTTTAACACGAACACAACTGTAGCTAACTCCAAATCATAGGTGAGGTAGTTCTTATCATGGACCTTCAACTGTCTAGAAAGATAAGCAATAAGCTTCCCTTTCTGCATCAATAGACTACCTAGCCCTATTCCAGAAGTATCACAATAGACCGTAAAGTTGACACCCTCTTTTGGCAATAGTAGAATAGGAGTTGAAGTCAATAATAATTTGAGCTTTTGGAAGCTTTCCTCACACTCATTGAACCAATGTAACACCATATTATTATGAGTAAGTCTAATAAGTGGAACTACAATAGTGGAGAAACCATAAACAAATGGAGATAGTAACCAACTAAGCCCACAAAATGATGAATCTTTGTAGCAGAGGTAGGCCTAGTCCGACCCCAAACAGCCTCAACCTTTGATAGATCAACTCGAATACCTTTCTTAGATATCACGTGTCCTAAGAATGCTACCGAACTCAACCAGAACTCACACTTGGAGAATTTTGCATACAACTTCTCCTCCCTAAGCCTCTAGAGCACAATCCTCAAATATCTCGCATGGTCCTCCTCGATCTTGGAATAGACCAAAATATCATCGATGAACATAATCACGAATGAATCTAGATACAACTGAAATACTACATTCAATTACTCCATAAATGTTGCAGGGGCGTTAGTTAAACTAAAGGACATAACAGGGAACTCATAATTGCCATAACTGGTCCAAAAAGCTATCTTAGGAATATCTGATCACCAAATACGGAGCTAATGATACCCAGACCTCAAGTAAATCTTAGAAAACAATGCAGCTCCCTGAAGTTGGTCAAACAAATCATCAATACGAGGAAGAGGGTACTTGTTCTTGACAGTCACTTTGTTCAACTATCTATAATCAATATGCATCCTCATAGACCTATCCTTCTTCTTAACAAATAAAACAGAGGCACCCCAAGGTGAAAAGCTGGGGCGAATAAAGCCCTTAATAAATGGATCCTAAAGTCGTTCCTTAAGCTCCTTCAACTCAGCTGAGGTCACACAATAGGGAGTGATAGAAATAGGCTTGGTTCCCAACTCAAGATCTATAGCAAAATTAATATCCCGATCAAGAGGAACTCTTTGCAAATCAGTAGGAAACACATATGGAAACTCACAAACCACAAAAATAGACTCCATAGAAGATCACTTAACAGTTGTATCACTGATAAAGATTAAGTACACCAAACATCCTTGATCAATCAACTTTTGAGCCCTTAAATAAAATATCATTTTACTAGGATAGGAACCCTTCGATCTAGTCCACTTGTTCCTCTGTCTACCTGGCATGGCTAAGGCAACAGTCTTAGCATAACAATCAAGAATGGCACGATAAGGGGATAGCTAATCCATACCCAAAATAATATCAAAATCTACCTTATCTAATATAATCATATCCACCCAAGTCTCAAATCCTGCCAAAGTAACAAGACAGGATTAGTACACCTGATCCACTACTAAGGGCTCTTCTACTAAGGTCAAAACACAAACAAGCAAGGACATGATATCATAAGGCAACTCAGACCTCAAGGGAAAATAAGTAGATGCATAAAATAAAGTAGAGACAGGATCAAATAATATAGATGTAGGGTGATGGCAAACTAGAACAATACCTATAATCACAACATCAGAGGCCTCAACCTCGAGCCTGCCTGGAAAATCATAACAATAAGCACCTCTACCTCCACTCAAAGAAACTAACCTCTTACCACCTGACTGGGTAGAAATATCACCTACTCCCCTACCACCAATTCATACACCTTTGTCTATCTAACCTCTACCACGGCCCCTAGTCTGTGGGGATGAAAATCTGGCTAATGGTAGCAAATCTCTAATCAGTGCTGTAGAGTACTTATGGTGGGACCCAAAATGAGTCTACCTAGGGCACTGACGTATCAAATGATCAAAATATCTAAATCCAAAGCAAGATTTATGGGTGGTTAACTACTGTGAAGAAACAGGAGGGATGTTGTAGTCTCTCTGACCTGTAGGCCTCTGTTGAGAACCAAATGAAATCTGCCTCAAACTATAGGAATCACAGGGACTTCTTACCCCCTCTGAAGTTGACAAGTCTACATGAATCCCATGATGCTGAAATAAACTACCTCCTCTGACCATACCTCTGCCCTTTGATGAGACACCTTAGTACTGTCCCGATGTACGAACCCTTTTTGGGTCCTTAAACTCCTCTCACTACATCAACTCTGTATCCTTGGCAACAGTAACCACTTACTTAAATAAAGCTCCATCTCTAGCCATTCAGAATATCGATTGCCTAATAGAATAAACCAACTTTCTCACAAATCGACAAACCTTCTCTCCATTGGTCAGAATTATAGTTTTAGCATGATGGGCCAACTGGTAGAAGCAAACCTCATACTCTAAAATTGTCATGGTGCCCTGCCTCAAGCTCTCAAATCTTAACTATCTCTCTTCTTAGACGCTCCAAGGGACAAACCGATCATAGAAAGCATTAGAGAACGTCTCCCAAGTCATGTAAGGAGACCCAGCTGGAAGGGATCCTGAATAAGTCCTCCACCACTCCCTGGCTGGCCCTTGGAGCTATAGGGTAACATATCTCACCCCATGTGAATATGCTAGACCCACAGTCTTTAGTAACTCTCTACATGTACTGAGAAACTCATGTGTATCCTCGGTCTTCCCACCCTGAAATTGAGGTGGGGCCATCTTCCAAAACTTCTCATACCTTCGTTGCTCATCATCAGTCAAAGAAGCTCTTGGTGGAACATCAATAACCGGAGATGCTAGCAGCTGCTCCACCTGAACCTGGGCCGCTGGGGCCTGCTGTTGATCTTGAGGTTGAACCCCAACTTGAGTCTGTGAAGTACTGAGGGTGTCAGCTGGGCTACCAATATGCTTTAAAGTCTCCTACACACCCAAAACTCTCAGTAGTGTATCCTAAAGTAGTGGTGAAGCAACAAACTCATGTAGAACCTGCTCCTGTCTAGGCTCCAAAGTTGTCTCAGGGGAGATATCCCGATCATAATATCTCACCGGTGCAGCTCCTCGGCCCTGACCTCTAGCTTACCCTCTGGCATGGCCCGTACCCCTAGATAGGGTCTCAAAAATAATATCAGGGGTGACTTTTCCTCATCCAGAAGCAGTGGTAGCTCTGGTCCTCGCCATTTGTCAAAAGGACACATGAATACTCAACACTTAAAAAATACCCACGCACAAATTAATTAGAATTAAGTAACAGAGAATTTCCTAACAGTCTTTGTAGCTACTCAAGGATAAGCTACATACGTCTCTACACCAATCCTTAAGACTCTACTTGACTGTGCTTGCATATTTGTGAAACCTATGAACCTAGGGCTCTGATACAAATTTATCACGATCCAAAAATAAGGTGTAATGGAGATCACCTAACCTGCCAAAGCAAGTCAGACAAACCCAACAACTTAACAAAATAGATAAAGCAAAAGATAAATAGTTTAATAAGATATATAAAAAATAGAAAGAAAATACTACAACTATCCAAAGAATTGGTGTCACATGTACAAGTCTCTAAAATATAGAATACTCAAAAGATATACAAGCCTCAAATGTCTAGTTCTCACAAGGAACATAACATAATAAGGACTCCTCGAAGGTCTGCTAGGGAGATACACAACAACCTCAAGAAATATCTAGAAGCTCGATCCCTAACCAAGAGAAACCTAGTGGGATAGATCGGGCTCACAACCTACAACAATATAGAAAGGGGTGAGCACTAAACAACAGGTTACTCAGCAAAATGAAACTAACCTAAAGTAAAACAATGAAGAACACAAGTAACTCCTTAAATCCCAACAACAATCCGCTGAACTACAACCTGCAGTTAGAAAAGTCCCAACACAATGTAATATTCAGATAATATTAATATAGATATACACATCATATGGCATGATATCTCAATACAAAGGAATATCAGTAGATCCAACACACACTTAAAATAGAATGAGATAAGAATACAACATTCAAAAGCATCAACAAAGTATGATGTGAGAATAAGCGTATGTCATAAAGTGCATATCATACAATGCAATGTCAAATAATCATGATGCATATCTGTCTTAGAACACACATCCACTGATTAGATATGGTTGTCTGCCTCAATCAAAACAAATGGGGGATATATTTTTCGGTGTATCTGTGAACACCACTGGCAAAAACCTCAACTAATGCCTACCCTCCTAGAAGAGATCTCGGGCCATCCAGAAGAGACCTCATACTAAACTCACCCCTCAGCCGTAGCCATCACAAGTATCAATGCCCATATAATAATAGATGTAACATATATGATCATAATTATATCATAGTGTCATCATCATAATGATCTATATATCTAAATACCATCAATATCTCAATATCATTAATATATACATGTACACTTTCCAAGGATTACAAATTATTTGGTTTTTAGTTTGTTAGTTCATCATGGTTCCCACAACCCTAGTTATGGATTTAGCTACTCATGTTCATTGTAGATGAAGAAATCATGTTTGATGTTTGCATAATTTAACACTTACAACGATGAATTAAAGAATGTAAACCCTAAAATATTCTCGTAAATTAAAATAAGAAGATTCCAAGATAAGCACAAGTAAAATCAACTCAAAGTCTCAAAGAACAACCTAAAATAAAGTGGCAGCATGCGTTTTAGTGTTCTCTCTGCCCAAATATAAATAAAAAACTATTTATAAGAAAACCAAACCAAATGCTAAATTGATTAGGAGTGACACCTCATGACTTCATTCTCGTATGTACCCACATTTCAAGAATCATTCTTAGATGCAAAGTGTGTATTAGGGTCACAAGAGGCTTCTAACACTTAGACAAGTTCAAAACCTTCCTATAAATTGAGTTTATAGTGATAGATTATGCAAGGGTTGACTTTAAATGATCATAGCTCTTAACACACAAAGAATTAGGTGTATAATGACCTACTAAATAAAATATCTTTGAATTATGTTTCCAACGCAATTGATTTCACCTCATTTGGAGTTCGAAGTCAAACGTTACGACCATTTTACTGAACAATGCACGAGCAGAGTAGTTCCATGAAACCACATACGGGTCGTGGATTGAAGTACGACCCGTAAAGTGAGATTTCGTGGAAAGGACTAGAAAATCAAATTTTTGCCCCAGACTTGACAAATCCATCTACGAGTTGTAAATCCTTTTACGGGTCATGGATGGGTCTCATAAAATGTTCTACTAGCTCTGATTTATGACGCCCTTATCTATGAGAAGAACTTACGCCCCATAAATTGTTCCACAACCCACAGAGATGTTCCATAGAATATTCTAGTAACCAAACTATTTTCACCCTTGACTTACGAGATGGACCTACGACCCATAGAATGATTTACGGACTGTAAAGGGGTCTCGTAAGTCAGGTCGACAAATTTTAATAAGGGCAATTTTGTCAATTTCTATCACTTTTTAATCCAACCCTTGGCCATTTTGGACTTAAGTTAAGTCCTAAATTAGAACCCTAGCTTATTTTTCACCATTCTTCATGCTTAGGGATTTTTTTAGAGCAATGAAGGGGAGACGAAGATGAGGGTTTTGAGTACAAATGAGAGGATCGACTTAGGTTTGATAATTTTTTCTATTTATAGATATGTAAGGCTAACTAAAACATAGATTTTGTTCTCCCATGTATGCCATAACCTGAATTGATGGAGTTGTTGATGAATTGAGTCTTCCATGGATGTTTCTTATAGGTTTTTCTTAAATTATAATGTATATCTATATAATTTTGCATGAATTACATTTTTTATGAATTGAATACTAAAAATTGATGGTTTTACTTTTCCATATGAACCCTAGACTAAATTCTTATTATTCTTACATATTGCATTTCAATGAGTATGCATGAGTATAATTTGAACCTAACGAGTCTATAGAATCCTTAAATCCTTTAACTCTATTGTTGTTTCTTGAATTCTATGAGTTCAAATGATGCATGATGGAGTCTTTATGAGTCACAAACTAAAACTTAAAGGAATGTAACCAAAGGTTGATGATTGATGTGATGAATTGAGTTGATGAATGTCCAATGAGACTAGATGAATGAGATAACCATTAGGTTGAGGTCTTATGAGCATGTTAAGTCTTGGTAGGAGTATGGAGCACCAAATTGAGTAAGATTAAGTCTAATTTGAATTCAATAAATATGTTGCCAGCGTAGGAGAGGATTGAACTGTAATATATTAGATGGATGTGGCAATGACATTACTTCATTATATCATCACCGACTCATAGATGATGGTTGTCGATTAGAGAAACTCCCAAATAAGTCTTGATAGTACTCTGAGTGGATGAGATAAGATGGTATATGAGTGGTCATTGTCTAAACTGTATTTCTTACTTTAGACTCTTGACTTGATGATTGAGCTTCCTATTTCTTGAGTTGAGTTATTTTGAGTCGATGTTATCCTGCCTTTACATATTTCATTCTGCCATTTTACAAGCCAGTACATACCATGTATTGATGCCCATTTGGGCCTGCATCTTTTCATGATGCAGATAAAGGTACTAGCGATCATCAACAGGGGATCTGTTGAGGACCTAGTTACATTCAGTTGATTTGGTGAGTCCTCCCCTACTTTCGAAGGATACTATGTTTCTTTCTAGCTTTAAGTTTAGACTTATTTAATTTCATTTTGAGGTAGCCATGGACCTGTCATTGGTACCAGTTAGTAAGATGTTTAGAGGTTTCATAGACTAGACTCTTGAGTTATGTTTTGATGTTATTTCTGACTAGTTTCTTTCTAACTAGTCTTGTGTAGTTGATGGATAGATTGTTTGGCCTTTGGCCTTGATTTTCATATTATCAGTTCATTTCATTGAGTAATCTTTGTTATTGATGTCTTCTGCTATTAGATTGTAATTGATTTAATGTGATGAAGCAGAGTGGTTAGCTTAGGGGCTAGCAATAGTCTCTGAGTGTCGGCGATGGCAAGGGTACCCTCTTAGGGCGTGGCATTAGGAAAACTGGATTTCGTACCATCGATGATCTAATGTATGGGTCATGACTCAATTTATGGCTTGTGTATAGGGTTTTGTAGACTGTTCCTTTTAAAACTTCATTCCATGTACGAGACTCCTTCTATCGCTCATAGTTTGGACTACGAGCCATAGACTCTTTTGTCCTGTTAACTTTCAAAACTCTTGGCCTGCTTTTTAAAAACAAGTCTATGGGTTGTGGAACTAACCATGGACCATCCTATTAGTCATAACTTTAACTTTAGAAATTATGCCCATCACTGGATTAGGACCATGAACCTCTTTACTTATGGCTCGTGGATCAAACCACGATCCGTAGGTGGTCTCGTATATCACTAAAAAGTTGATAAATCCTATAACCTTCACAAAAACCTCCCAAATCCTATAATCCTATAAAATCAACATAAAAACACATCAAATATACCAACATCACTAAGAGAACACATAAAATTCTAAGTATAAAGCATTAAAAGTATCGTATTTTTGTGGCACATTAGACCTAACAACTTGGTACCCCTGTAACAATTACATATTTGAATATCACCCTTGTTCTTATATATTGGAACCATTGTATTCCTCGTCCATTCATCAGGCATATTAGAATTTTCATAATTTTCACACCCCGAGAGGGTACCTTTGGTGGGGCCAGAATTCAGAAACTATTTCTAGTCCCCAAGCGAACCACTCAGCTTTATCACATCTATTAAGTCACAATCTAACAGTGAAAGACATCAACAATGAAGAATACTCAAAAGGAAATAATAACCAAATTTACAGTCAAGGGCCAAAGGCCAACCAATCTATCATTTCAATTGAATAAGACTAGTATGAAAGAAACTAGCCAAATAGTATCCAATCATAACTCAGTAAAAATAATCTATGAAGCCTCTAACCATCTGAGTAAGTGGTTCCAATGACATGTCATGGCTACCATAACTCAAAATATAAAAGGCTAAATTAAAATCAAGAAAATAAATGTGGTATCCTCCGATAGCAGGGGAGGACTTACCAATCAACTAAATATTAGAGATGTTCTTCAATGGAGCGCCTGTGATTATATCTAATACTTATCTCTACATTATAAAATGATACAGGTCCAAATAGACGTCATTACGTGGAACGTATGAGTATGTAAAATAGCAGATAAAAATAGGTAAAAGTAGAACGATATCAACTCAAATAACTCACATCATGAAGTAGGAAACCCAATCAGAATGTCAAGAGTCTAAAGTAAGAATATAGTTTAGACAATGATCAATCATATACCATCTGATCCAATCCACTCAGAGTACTATCAAGACCTATGTGGGAGATTCTCTAATCGACTACCATCACCAATGAGTGAGTGATAATACAACGAAATGATGTCATTTTGCCATATCCAACCAATACCTTGACAGTGTAAAGGACATTCTATTAGTGGGTCAATAATCAATAACATCAAGTCCTCATTTTGTGATAATAGGGAAATATCTATTTTATGGTTCAATCCTCTCCTACGTTGTCTATGTAGTTTTTGAGTTTGAGTTGTTGTTTACTCTAACTCAATTCGAAGATCAAGACTCAAAATGCTCATAAGATATCAATCCACCAGTTAACTCATCCAATTAGTTTCATTGGACAAATGTCAACTCAATTCATCTCATCAACTATCAACTCTTTGGTTAGGAAATTCTCTTAAGATTAGTTCATGACTCATTAAGACTCTCTATCATCCATCCTTCAAACTCAAAATATTTAGGTACAAAAATAGAGGTAAGGCATTTATGAATTTTGTAGACTTTTCATGCTCAAATCAAACTCATATATACCCATTTAAGTGTAATATATTAAAATAACAACAATTCATTCTAGGGTTCATGTAGAAAAATAAAACCATCTATTTCAAATGTTTAATCCATAAAAACTACCATTCATGCAAGATTATGTAGTAACGCACTAGAATTTAAGAAAAATCTTTCAAGAAACATGCATGGAAGGCTCAATTCATTCACAATTCAATCAATCCGGTTTATGGGGCACATGGAAGAACATAATCCTTGTTCTAGTTATCCTTACATACCTAGAATGAGAACAGACAATCAAGTTGGAAGAGTTCTTGCCCCAATCATTTGAATCCTAGCTCTTTTCTCTTCTCTTTGGCCCTAGGTCTCTAGTTAGGATGCATAGAAGACTTTGGAATGGGTTTAAGAACTCTTTTTATGCTACAAAGACCTATATTAATTAAGAGTTAAGTTTAGGATGGGTAGGGAAATGTCTGGAATGCCCCTAAAAAAATTAAAAATTTTAAACCGTTGGGGTCCCAATTCACGTTGCGGACCTATCCCCTCACAGTTCATTTTTTACGATTTTTTTGATTAATTTTCTAATCCCATATAAAATAGTAGAACCAAAATTAAATGCAAATTCTCAACATAGATGTGTCATGAACCCTTCTCGAATTTTCATCTTTACCTCAAAAAAATTATTTTTTGATCTGATTTCTCTTTAGTTCGACCAAGATCATTTTTCCAAACAATATTTTATGTTGATCGCAATTTTGACCGTAGATTTGCCAAAAAAGCTTGGGATTATGCGTTATTCGAGAAATATCTTATCTAGCGGTATTTTTATAATTTTATAAGGTATAACATTATCTCACCATTGGAATCATTAATCTTCGAATGGAGAGAAATGAAGGGTGAATTCAAAGCACGAATAACAATCAAGGCTACCTCAAGCTGAACAATCAACCAACTATCCATCTAGATATTCAAACATCAACTCAAGGATAGACAATTCGATTCAAATCAAGGGTAAGGAAATTACCTTTAACATTCTCATCACTGGGAACGAAGAGATGAGGGTACCTAACTTTCATATCCTCCTCAAATTCCCATGCGGCGTCCTCAACAAATTGATCCTCTACTAGACTTTGACTGAGACTATCTCTTTGGTCCTCGATTTGAGAATTTAATTATCAAGAATCTGAATCGGGATCTCTTCATAGGACAGGCTATCTTTCACTTTAATATTATCCATAGGGATTGCCAATGAAGGATCTCCTAAATATATTCAACATCAAGACATGAAAAAATGGATGAATTGCAACTAACTTAGAAGGTAACTCTAATTCATAAGTAACATTCCCAATCCTCTTCACATTCTAATGAGGGCCGATATATTGGGGACTTAGCTTTCCCTTCCTCCCAAATTGCATGACACCCTTCATTGGAGACACCTTCAAATATATCAAGTCATACACTTCAAACTCTAAATCACTTCTTCTCATGCCAGTATACAATTTTTAGCGGTTCTGGGCAGTCTTTAATCTCTCTTTAATAAACTTCACCTTCTCCATAGATTGATGAAATATTAAGCAACATCCTTCTTCATTCCATTCCACCAATAGACTTTCCTCATGTCATGGTACATCTTGGTAGAGCTGGGATGAATGAGATATTTGGAGCTATGATCTTTATCCATAATTCTATCTAGAACACTATCAAATTCAATACACACAATATACTCTAGTATCTCAATACACTATCTCCCCCTTCGAAGTAGATCATAACTTTTTTTTATTGCAAATTTCCATCAATTGTAGCAAGACAGGATCTTGGTCTTGCTTATCTTTCACCTCTGCTACTAGGGATGATGTGGACCCATTCTGAACATTAATTCCACCTTTATTAGATTTCTCAAGTTGAACTCCTTGTTAGGCTAATCGATGCACTTCCTTAGCCAATTCTTTCTTTCCCTTCTCAACATGGGTGGTAGTACCCATTGACAACCTACTAAGAGTGTCAGCAACAATGTTAGCTTTACCTGGGTGGTAGAAAATGCTCATATCATAATCCTTGAGCAATTCTAGCTATCTCCTCTACCTCAGGTTGAGCTCTTTTTGGCTTAAGACATATTGTATGCTCTTGTGGTCAGTATACACATCTACATGCACTCTATACAAATAGTGGTGTCAAATCTTGAGAGCTAATACTACAGTTGTTGACTCAAGATTATGGGTTGAATGATTACACTCATGAACCTTAAGCTATCTAGAAACATAAGTTATCACGTTTCCCCTCCACATCAACACACAGCCCTATCCAACTATGGACACATCACACTATATCACAAAATCCTCTATTCCATTAGGTAAGGTCAAAACTAGTGCAGTGGTCATCCTTGTTTTTAGCTCTTGAAATATCTTCCCACAATCATCAGACCACTGGAACTTGACTTTCTTAAATCAATTTAGTCAATGGTAAGGATATGGACGAAAATCTTTCAACAAATCTGCGGTAGTTGCCTGCCAAACCTAAAAAGCTACTTATGTCAGTTTGAGATGTGGGTTTGGTCCAATTCTTAACCATATAAATCTTTTGACTGTCCAATCAAGTGTCATCACCTTAGACAATATGTCCTAGAAAAGTCATAGATTTGAGCCAAAACTCAGACTGGAAATTTTTTGCATATAACTCATTATTTTTTATAGTATGTAAAGCGATTTTGAGGTGATTGACATGTTATTCCTCATCTCTAGAATACATTAGTATGTCATCGATAAACACAATCACAAACATATCAAGATACCATCTGAACACTCTATTCATCAAGTCCATAAAAGTTGTAGGTGCATTTGTCAACCTAAAGGACAATACAAAAAACTAGAAATT